>MUZH01004144.1:0-47987 GCA_003012965.1 Juglanconis oblonga | reverse complement strand
CTCTTAGCCCCTCCCCTCCCTTTTCGGCCTAGCGCCTTTTTCTTATAAGCACAACTTAGCTCACACAGATTTAAGCCTCGCCCTTTTTTTTCTTTTTTTCTTCCGGGGGTCCCCTCCCCCCAACTTACCTACCTAATTACTAAGCGATTTATTAACGCCGTAACCTTCTTCTAAACGCGCAACGCAGATTATATACCCATTTATAATACGCAACCTGCATTGCTTATCGAAACCTATAATCTATTATATTCACTATCCTTACTACTGCTATATTATTCATTCCCCCCCCCCTTCTCTACCTTCCTTCTCTCTTTATATGCCGAGCCTAGTAATAAAGATTTATAATGCCGGCCTCGAAGCCGGCCTTAAGGCTGTCCTTAAATATAGGCTTAGTTATTCGTTAACTAATAATAATAGAGAGGACTAAGGGCTTAGCAAGAGCATCTAAAAGCTAGGCAACAGGCGGAGGGAGGCAAGGCGCCAGGCTATAGAAAGAGGCTATACCGGTAGGCAGCAATAGGGGGCGTAATACATAGTAGTTTATAAGGGTTATATCCTTTCTCGCCTAAACGAAATATAGGCTGCTAATATAATCGGTAGGATAACTCTCCTTATAATTATAATAAGCCTTATTATAGTCTAAACCGTAAAGGTTATAATATCGATTACTAGATATATAAATAAGAGTTTTTTTTTTTTTTTTAATTTTTAGTTTTAAGAATAGAAGCCCCTTATTTCCCCCTCCCTGCATAGACTATTCTATACGCAACGCAAGTTATACACTATCAATAGGTATATAACCTGCTAAGTAATAAGTAATAGAAAGGATAATAATAATAGTAATCAAGATATAGTAGTTAGGATATATAATATAGCTTATATATTAGAAATAAGTAAGCAACCTATATTTATATAAGCAAGTAATACTTTAAAGTAATACGAATAATAATACGAATAATAATACAAATAATAATAATAGTAATCGAGATATAGTAATTAGGATATATAACGCAGCTTATATATTATAAATAGGTAAGCAACCTACATTTATATAAATAAGCAATACTCTAATCACATCTTAGTATATAAGTAGCCTTCGCATATATAGCAAGCCGGATATCGTAATAGCTACTACTTAGCAGCCCTATACTAATACTCGCCAGGCCTTACTAAAGATAATCACCTAAGCAAGATAATTATAAGAGATCCTTCTACTATCCTTAAGGAGATAGTTAATATAATTAATAGCGGAAGCAGTCCTTATTATTTAGTTCCTATTAATAATACTACCTACTCTTCTATTAATAGCCTCCCAGTTTACTAGGAGGAAGAGGGTTATATCGTTCTAAAGGCCCTAGGAACTACTATATACGATTTATCTCCCTACTAAATATCTCCTACTAATCTAAGGGCCGAGAGGAGACCTTAGAGATATCCCTATCCGATAAGATAGGCTCCGGCTCGGCCTTACTACGCTTTACTTAAACCCTTTCTCAAGCAGCAGCAATATAAGCCTCCAGGTTAGGAAACCGATTACGCTAGGTATACGAAGCACGCCTAATAAAGGGAATAATTAATAGTAAGGGCTCCTTAGCTAGCTCTGCCTCAACCTCCTCTATATCTATATCTATAGCAGCAGTAGATACAGACCTATAAGGCGAAAGGGGGGGTAATAAGTTATAAATAGGGGAATCGTCCTATAATACTAAGCCTTAATCGTTATCTATAGAAGAGGGTACCTATCTATCCCCGGAGTATATAGATAGCGCTATAGCTAGAGGTAATAGGGAAGGGACCGATCTAGCCCTCTAGGAGAAGGGGGAGGGGGAAAGGGGAGGAGGCTGCATTTATAGCATAATTATAGGCTCCTCTTAGGGACTCGAAGTCTAGCCAGCCATATACTTATCTTTATCGGATTCTAAGTTAATTAGGAACTTATAGCCCCTAACCTAACTATTCACTATACAGTTCGTATAAGCCAATCGGCTAGACTCGACACCTACCTATTATATTAAGTATATTACGCACCCTTCCCATATACCCAGGCCTTTATTATACTTAATATAAAGGCTCCTAACCTTATAGCCAGCAACCTAGATAAGAAAGGCCGTAATACATTAGTTAACATAAAAGGTGCCACTCTCCTATCATAAATACTAGTCAGCTAACCTAAGGCATCTCCTATAATTATAGACAGCTTAACAGAGCATAGGAAACTCTATAAGCGCTATAACTCCCGGGTTAATCGGAGGGTTATCTTAATAATAGGTCCATATCTCCGTTAAAGCTTACTAAAGGGCTTCCTAAGCAGTCGGCCTATCAGACGCTTAGGTAGCAGCAAGTTATAAGATAAAAGGACTATTCCCGGAAATCGTAGGTATAAAAGAAGCTATTATCACCGATAGAAAATATATAATTAAAAAAGATAAATTAATCTTATAACGAGTCTTATAAGATCAAACTTAATATATAATATCTAATATATATATACATTCGTTAGTAGGGTTAATATAAGCTAGTACGCGCAACGCAGGTTATATACTCTATTTAGGTATGCAATCCGCATTATATAGCGGGGTTATTATAATAACAGCCAGGCGGCCGTATAAGCGGTACTATTAATCAATTACTATAAGCAAAAGCCGAAGCTAGCTCCTACCTTAAATAGAGATATAATAAGCACAAGCTAGCTTATACTAATAAAGGCCTATAAAAGCTAAAGCTAGCTCCTGCCTTAAATACCTACCTAATATATAGTAAGTATAAGCTAGCTTATAGCATTTTAAATTTATTTCAGCTATTTCAGATTTCCAGAGCATATAGCTATAAATTGACTAGGCTATATAAGCATAAGCTAGCTTATACTAATAATAGTAAAAGCCTATAAAAGCCGAAGCTAGCTCCTGCCTTAAATACCTACCTAATATATAATAAGTATAAGCTAGCTTATAGCATTTTAAATTTATTTTAGCTATTTCAGATTTCCGGAGCATATAGCTATAGATTAACTAGGCTATATAAGCATAAGCTAGCTACTTATATAAGTAAAAGCCCGAGCTAAAAGCCTAAGCTAGCTCCTAAATAGATATATAGTAAATATAAACTAGCTTATAGTATTTAGAATTTATTTTAGCTATTTTAGATTTCTAGTACTAGCTAGCTAGCTAGACAAAGGTTAGCATATAGCTATAGATTAACTATATAAATATAAGCTAGCTAGCTTATACTAGCAAAAAGCTATATATTTATAAAAAGACCGAGGCAAGCTTACTTTATTATTATTAGCAAGTCCTATATAGCGCAGGTTATATATATAATATAAGTATGCAACCTATATTATATATCCAAAGCCAACTTTATATGCTTTATACTACTACTTACTAAATAATTAAGAAGATTATTACGCTAAAAGCCCTAAGGCGCTTTATATCTCGAGCAAGATAACTTCTCTTCACCTATATAGCCGGAGGTCTATAGCCTAGAGCTGCTAATAACCTTTATATACCCCTATTAAGGAGATAGTATAATAGCCGCTAATAGTTAATAGTTAACGACCCCCGAAGGGCTATCTACCTATCTATACTAGCCTACCGCCGCTATATCCTCTACCTAACTATAGCTAAATTAGGTTACTCGACTCTATAACGCTTAAACCTAAGGCTACTAGAGGAAGGTATCCTAAAGTCGTTAGACTCTAAATTACCTATATCCATCTATCTAGTTAAGGCACCGAGAGCTCTAAATCTAGCATAAGACCTAAGCTCCTACCCCGGAAAGCGCCTAATCTGCCGCCTTTCTATACTCGAAGCCGATATTCCCTCGGGGATAATTATCTCCGGAATAATCGACCTTAGGCCCTCTTACTCCTTATTATCTAGGCTATCTGCCTTATTATCTTCGTCCTCGAAGCAGTAGACCTACCGTACTCCCGTAAAATATTAATATATCTTAGCTCCAGCCGAAGTAGACTTCGGGCTGCCCGTATAATACTCCTTACCCTCCCTACCCTAACCCTTATTACCAGCTATTTATCCCTTTCCCGTACCCGATATAAAAGGCCGGCCTCTATCTATACCCTCTACGCCTATTAATAAGCCACCCGCTTATACTTTCGCATATAGTACTAACGCTACCTTAGCCGTACAATCCGTCCCTCCCAGAACGGAAAAGCTAGACATAGCCTTAGCAGCAGTAATATCAGCAGCTATAATAGACGCAGGCCTAGATAGTAGCGCAGCCGTCGGCAAAACAGATTACTACGCAGGGGGCATCGTATAAAGCAATACTACTTAAGGCTTGCAACGACTAGCATAATTATTATATAAGCAGTTCGCGCAGCTACCCTACAATATAATATCGGGAAACTTAGCCGGCGCCCGAATATACCCAACCTACAGACTATCTAAGCCTATATACCTTATGCAAGCCTAATCTATCCGCTATAGCTATCCTATAGCCTAGACAAGGGCTGCCTTCAGATTACAGTTAACTATACTATTAATAAACCCTAGGCCGAAAGCCTACGGAGCCCTATCTTTATAATTAATAGACAAAATAAGTTAATTAACTAATGCTAAAGCACCTAACTGCTTAACCGCGCTATTTATAGACTCTATAATCGTATCCTCTCTAAACTTCTCCGCAATCGCCAGGCACGCCGCCATAATATATTCCCAAGCAGTTATAAACTGCTCAGCCGGCGCACTAGAACTACCTGCAGGAATACGAGATAAGGACGCCATTATTACTACTAATATAATTTAGTCTATTCTTAAATATAGGAAAAGGGGGAAAGGTAAATACTTCTCTTATTACACACTCGGTGCATATATTATGCTATGCTATGCTATATTATATCGTATTATACTATGTTATATTATTAGTTAAAAAGTACTATAGCTATAGCTCCATATCCCGCTAACTTTAGTACGGCAGCTAGCCCTACTATAGCTAGAGACTGCAGTCGTATAGGCAACGCAGGTTACGCACCTAATTAAAATACGCAACCTGCAACCCGAATATCGCGATATCTGGCTTAAGCACGCGACGGTTATAGCCCAGCGCATCTGCCTAGCGCATCTTACTATATATACCCGAGGTTTATTTCTTATTAGCTTACCCTCTTAACCTATAATGCCGTCAAAGTCTAATAATCTTCTTTAGCTATGCTATTATTATATTACATTATTACTCCCGAGCATTTAAGCGGGCCGGAGCGAGAAATAGCTCACTTATATAAATTATATAAGCAAGCTATAAAGTCCTCCTAGCTCGCTCACTCTTTTCCCATATACGTATCTATAAAGCCAATAATACTATACTAGCTCTAGCAGGCCTACTTTTTTTCTTATATATCTATCTACTCGTTAATCTCTCTTATCGTTTCCTAGTCAAAACGCTACCTATATATATTACGCCGGCCCCTTTTAGATTATTATCCTAATACGCCTTAAGCCTCTCCTCTCTTACTTTATCTTAAGCTAGTTACTATACCCAGCAGAATATTTAATATCAAGCGCCAGCCTTAGAGTAAGGACCCGGTTCCTAGCAGCAGTAATAGCAGCAAGGAGAAAGAGGATAGTATCTTAAGCCCGGAATATTATAATAGGATATTTAGTTAAATTCTTAAGGTATTACTAGCTTTAAAGCCAGAGAATATAACTAAAGCCTATAACGGCCCTAAGAGAGCTTAGGAGGTATATATCTCTATCAACCCCGATATAGCAATAAGATAAGCATTATATAGCTAACCTTAATATAGGAATAATATATTAGGTATTATCGTCTTATACCTAAGGACTTTATACCGTATCTTCCGCAGGGTTAGTCCCTACTACCCGGAGTACTTATCTATAAAACTAAGCTTATTCTATTCCTTATAAAGTATATCTTCTATAGACCTATAAAATCTGGCAAGAGAAGGCAAGCGGTTCTCCAGAAGGCATAAAAACGAAAAGCAGCTATAGCGGTTTCTAAGCAGGGGCAGCCCTTAAGCTTAACGGAATAAAAATAAAAATATCTAGCTACTCTAACTCCCGTAGTAAATAAAGAGAAGGATAAGCTTAAGCTTACTATAATTAATAATCCCGAGATCCTAAAAGTCGCTAAATTACTATTAATCCAGAAGTTTAGTAATAATAAGGATATATAAAACGAGTTAGCCCGCCTAGCCGTAAGCTAAAGCATTATTAAAACCAATATCGCTACTATCCTCGACCTATATAGAGACTAGTATAGCAAGGGGCAAAATATCGCGCCAAGCCCTACTAGCTATAAGTTCGGCATTTTTAAAAGCTATATATAATACTAGCAACCTTATCTATATAGGAAGAACCTCGAAGATCGGCTTAAGGGCATAATTAAGGACACCTACAAGCCCTATCAGGTCCCTAAGGCTATCCGGATTATTTAGCAGTGCCGAAAGAAAGGGAAGAAATAAGCTAAGGGCCTTTATTAAGAGCAATATACTAATATTACCCTATATATCGCTATTAATTTCCTACTAGGCAACTATATAATATTACAATATATTAATCATATCCAGCTTAAGGCTAGAGATCTTTACTATATACCTTTAGAGGGTAAAGGCCCATTGCCGGATTACCCGCCCCGGGTCCTGCTAATTAACCTATTAGCAGGGGTAAGCAAGACCTCGCAGGAGGGCAGAATATCCTTTACAATATATATATAATACCGCAACCCGTTTATATACCTAGTTAGGCAGACTACCTTTATACTCTTCTATCGCTAGCAGATCGAAGGAGTAAAGAAGTTCCCTTATCTTAAAGATCAAGCATCATAGCTATAAATTAAGCTATTCCGCTTAAGTGCCTATAAGCCGAATAAGGCTATCTCTTCCTAGGCTATCGAGGAGAAGATAAAAGAGCTATTCAGGCTCGTAGGCATCCAGTCAAGCTATATTTTATATACCGGGCGGGTTACTACTATCCGTAATATAGAGTATCTTATATTATACTACTCCTAGCAAATTATAAGCAAATAGCAGAAGGAGAAGCTAGCTACTATATACCGCTCTAATATCGAATAGGACTTTATAAGGGCAGTTATAGGCTTTAAGCCTTTATATACCGGAGGCTACTTTATTACTCGCAATACTATCAAGCCCTATCCCTAGCTTTAGTTATAGGTCTAGCCGGAGCTCGATAGCTACCTTACAGCAATTTCTCTATCTCCCGGCCAGGAGATGCCGGAGGAATATCAAATATTTAATACCTAAGGCTTTATTAAGTATATAGACTAGCTATATAATATCCTTCTCTAAGATTCCGTCTTTTTTATTAAGGAATTTCCTAAGTATCCGGTCTTCTAATATTACTTATTTAAATTAGACGAATATATTAAATTTGCTAATAAGGTCTAGGAGGCTGCTAAGGTATATATTTATATAGAGCGTTATAACGAATTAGAGAAGGCTATACCTATAATAGCTAATATAATCCATAATCTTAGCTATATATTTTCATAGGAAATTAGACAGATTAAGATAGCCTTAGCCGCTAAAATAGATAAGGTAACTTAGAGGATATCAGTAAGCAAGTCTAGCCTAGCCGCCTCGCCTTTAATAAAGCAATTGCTAATAGCTAATCGACTAATATCTAGGATCTTAAGGCAGCAAAGATATATAAACGGCTCTATATTATCCAAACGACAATATTAATACTAAGCAGGCGACATTAGATATACGGCAAATAGCAATAAGTAGAATATATACTATCGCCGAATAAGACCTATTAGCAGAAAAAGAAGAAGCCCAGACTAGCATGCGAAATAACGCCGACGCCGATATCCCGAATATAAGACCGGAACTCCGGCGATAATAATAATAAAACCATCGACCTAAGGCTCTCTCAGCCTAATAATAATACTATCCTAAAGTACTTAAGTACAGACTTAACGCTTATTCTGCAAGCAGAGACTATAAATATAGATATAAAGGCCCTATTACTTTCTACTTTATAAGAGCAAGAGCAAATAGTCCCGCAATACGCAGTCCCGGCTTATATTAAAACTATTATTAAGCTTAAGAAGCTATAGCATTATAGTCTAGGCAGCCTTCTATCCTATTAAAGCCTTAATAAGAAATATAAAGCGAAATAATGCCGAAATACGCAGGATACTTAGGCAAAGCAGGCATTTATTATATAAGAACTTATTAAGATAGCCGAATTTCACCGGTAGGATCTAAAAGCTACCGCATATAAGATAGAGAAGGAGCGGGAGCAGAACTATTATATATTAAACAAATACTTAGATATTCTTAAAGCTCGGCATAAAGAAATATCTAGGTAAATAGCCGCTTAAGAGGGGTAGCAGAGGAGGAAGGGCGGCTATATTTCCATCTTAGCTAAAAGGCATACTTAGACTTCGATATATAACGCAGGTTACGCATTATAATTATATATGCAACCTGTATTATATATCGAAGTCTAAGTATTCGCGCTTTTAAGCCAGACCTCTATAAAGCTGCTTCCTTTATATATTGCTTTACTATAACCTAGAATAATAGCTAAACAAATATACTAATCCAGTATCCGTCTCGAAGTTTATATAGGCCTTAACCCTAATATATTTAATTTTCCTAAGCTATAGCTATCAGCTACTATATACTTATAGCTAGAGATATAGCTATAAGCTCTCGTATACTTATAGCTAGAGATATCTAACCCGCTACGCTAAGTCATTTATAGACTAGCGTATAAGCCGACTTATACCTTCCTCTCTATAAACAGCCAGCTTCTATAACTTCAGCCAAAACTTTACATATAACCTCTTTTCTCTCCCCGACCTCCTATATTCGCAAACCTATCAATTCTATCGCTAAAAGCTCGAGATCCATCCCTAATAGCTTCTCTACCTAGGTATAAGGTATATACTTTTAGTAAACAGCTTTTTCAGCATTAAAATCGGTCCGCGCAACCTCGAAATCGACCTATAAAGAGAATTAACATCATCGCGCCTCTACCAACTAAGCATTAAGTAAATACTCTTCTCCTTTTTTCTATATTTCAGATAGCTAACTTCTAAATAAGACGACTTCTTAAGATATCTGCTGCTATAGCAGCCCCTCTATCACCCCCCCCTCCTCCTTAATCCTTCTAAGTCTTACCGCACCGCTAAGATAAATCTAACAATACCTCTCGCAGTTAGCTATAGGAGTATATATATTACTACTAGTTCTAGCAAAAGAAGGGATTTTATCATTTCGAGAGCATATAGGACTACATCCGCCGCCCTTCCCACCAGCTATAGCTAAATAGGAGTAAAAGGCCTTAAGCCGGCTCTATCTACTATAATTCCAGCTATCTTACAGTCGCTATTCTATCCGCAGCCCCTCTCACCAGCTTCGGCTAAATAGGAGTAAGAGGCCTAAGTCGGCTCTAGCCCTGCCTTTCGTCCAGTTATCCTCTAGGGCAGCTATAAGTCGTCTATTAGTTGCAAACACTCGATAGAAGAGCCCTCCTCGCCCTCCTCCCGATACCTACGAGACGAGCTATAAGATAAGAGCCACAAGACAAGAGCTATAAGACAAGAGCCACAAGAACCCTCCAGATTTCACGACTTCCAGACCGACGTCGGAATGCTGCCAAAATTTCACGACTTCCAGACCGACGTCGGAATGCTGCCAAAATTTCACGGTTTCCAGACCAACGTCGGAATGCTGCCAAAATTCGGCTTTAAAAAGGCTGCCACTCATCGTCAATGCCGCCGGCGCCGGCCAAGGCTGCCACTCATCCCAACGACCTGCCTTAACTCGCGGACCAGATTCACAAGGGCATTACGAAAAAGCCAGGGCATCATAAAACAAATGCTAGGGAATTGCATTGCCAAAAAACCTACGATATTACGAAAAGTGCTAAAAAAAAGGCAGAGACTTAGATTTAACGCGTTTTTCAGCATTCGCGCGAAGGACCTCCACGCATTCAGATTACCAGCAGCCACTAGCTTTTATTCATTATAATCTCTACCGACTAGACCACGCAGCCGTTCTTTCTATCACCAACTTTCCATACGTTTATCAAAAGCGTTAGAAGGAGCTCTGCCTCTAAGCATTGCTTCGGTACATACTACTATCAAGATAGCCAGCCCGCCTAGCCCTCCCAGCCCTCTAAGCCTTCCTCCGCTACTCTATCTAAGAAGCTTTATTTCTACGCCTGCTAGCATTTCACATTAAAATAAGCAGCCTAACGTATTAGATTAAACTAAAGCCTACTTAATAAAATAAATCAGCAAATTTCTTAGCTAACGGCCCTATACTATGCTCCGGGGCAGCTAAGAAATTTGGCAAAGCAGCCGATTTACTTAATATAGATACTATACCGATTTATAATATAAATATTCATATTAGCTATACTACGCTCCGGGGTAGCTAAGAAATTTAGCAGAGCGGCCGATTTATCTAATATAAATGCTATACCACCGATTTATAATATAAATATTTATACTAGCTATACTATGCAACGCAGGTTATATATATAAACAGAGTACGCAACCTATATTATATAACCTATTTAGTTCGACCTAATAAGGCTGCCAATATCCTAAGCATTACCCTCCTCGTTATATAGTCTAAACAACTTATCTATTATCGCATCACTAGGCCCTGCCTTATCTTTCTCTCCCCCCTCCGCCGCCGCCTCCTCCTTATTAATTTCTTAGAAACAACGCAGGATAATATATAGCTATAGATTCAGATTTATACAGACTGTTTCATCGCCCGCTCGATACCGCTAAATAAGCTCCCGGATAATACGGATTAAGGGCAAGCCGGCCGCTATTAGCCTTTCTTATTCTTCTTCCTCTTCCTCTTCCTCTTCCTCTATTTATATAGCCTAGTCTCGAACCTCGATTATCGCCCTTTTATGCCGGTCCCCTTCCTCTATCTCTATCTCTATTCCTATAGGCCACTTATAATAGCCCTAGCTACCGTTATATCGGCAGTTTATATAAGGCTCCCCTAGACCCTACTTAGACGGGTGCTATATATAGCCCTCCCAGATGCCAGCGCCTAGGGCATATTATATATATAAGGCTATCGCCGGCAGGCCGGCAACCTAGCAGAGGGCAGCAGTAAGGTTCTGCTTTATCCGGGAGGTCCCTCCTCCTGCGGGTCCGAGGGAGAAGGGCTTAGCATCCTTCCTATACTAGCGATTATAATAGAGCGCCCGGCATACCGGCAGGTTAAGCAGCTTACTTAACCTAGAATATCGTAAGGGATAGATATACGCGAAGTACTCTTATATAAGTTAGTATACCTGCCGAATAGCCTCCTATATAGTTAGTTATCCCTGCCTCGCAAGCGATAAGGCTATCGCCCGTTACAGCCGTCCTTAACCAGTTAATCTAATATAATAGGGGGAGAAAGAGAGAGAGAAAGGGGGAGAAAGTATAATCTAGCTATAGCATAGGGCAGGAAAAAGTAATAGTATTGCGCCAGCCGGTCTGCAATAGGTATTAGAATAGGGTCGTTAGGCAAGGAAATAAGGGAATAATAAACAGGACTACCACGGTCTATTACTACCATTACGCAAAGCAGGTTACGTACTTAACTATAGTATATAACCTGCCTTATGCAGTAGCAGTAATAGACCGTAATAGTCCTTATAAAGCGGGAAAGGATATATAGACAGATTATATAGAATAGACAGATAACTATACATTTCTTCTTCCCTATATACAGCCCGTTTAAGTAAGTAAGTAAGTAAATAATTAAGTAATTAAGTAATTAATTAATTAATTTATAATTACTATATACGCCTGCCGCCGCCGTATAGGCGGCATAATAGGCCAAGAGCCGCCCCCCTACAGCTGTCCGGCAGAATAGGCCAGAATAGATGCCTTAGGCCATAAATTAAGGCGCTCGCATATAGCGGGCGAGGATAATAGTAGCGCGCAACCCCCTTTATCGAGGGAGTTTCGGCATAAAATGGGATTCCCAAGATAGGCCTCATCGTAATAACCCTAACGATAACATTTGCATCTAAATTCGAGGGGTGTCGAGAGCGTCGGCGCCGAAGGCGCCGTAGGGGGTACGCGTAGATGCACTTATTAGAGGGCCAGCCTATCCGACGCTGGTCCGATCAGCAGTCCGCCGCAAAGATAGACCCCCTAATAACGGCTACTTATCTGCTGGAAGGATGAAGATCGCCTTAGCCTAAAGTTCGCTACGTCCCAGACTCTCCTCTGTCGGGAGTTTATCGCCTGCTATAATCGAGTAGAAGTTATGCTTCGAGTCTCTAGACAGCGCCATCCGCGCTTTAATAAGATTCTGCAATGCTTTTCAGAACTCGAGGCCGTTCTTTCTGTCCAGTCTCCGAAGTACTAGCCAAAAGACCGATACTGACGACAAGGCCACTAGTTTGATAAGCGTCTCGCACCAGTTGTTTTGAACGAAGTTGGAAATTTCAAAATTAAAGAACAGACAGGGACAAAGGAATAATAGAAGGAATAAGGAGTCTCGATCAGGAATAACTGAATAAGCTTATAACAGCATTTATTAAGGTATGGCTTGGAGAAACAGGCGATTCGTAGCCTGTGTCTGTGTGTGGAGTGGTTGCCCGAAAGCTAAGTGATCGGCGATATGAATAGTCAACCTCTCCATAGGGGCGGCAGGTTAACCGGCTGGCTACCAACTTTTAGCAGACCTTATAGGAATACTCCTATCTCAGCGACCATAGTGGGTTCGAATATATAGAGCGACCGCTTAGAAAGTGTCTTCCTATAAATCTGTCGCACGGTTTTGCCGGTGACGCTCTATATCCAGCGTGCCAAAATGTTGGTCTCTAGGTTGAACTGCGTCTTCGTATAGATATGTATCTTGTGCAGGTTCGGATTCAGGTAGATATCTGCGGGAAAGCAGAATCTGTCAACTGAAGCAGTATCAAGGTGAAAGCTTCGGAAGTGGGTATACTATCTGACCCTGGAAAGCTGTCAATATGTTAAATACTAAGCGATCTGGCCCAGATCTGATGACAGAACCTGTTGTCCAACCAAATTGGAGTCAGTGGAGTTACGGAAGCGAGGTTTCGATGTTAAGAAACCCATTATATCTGTTGTGGTCTTGGAGTATCGCAAGATGAAGACGCTTCTGGGAGGCATGATAACCACCATAGCTATCACTCAGCTTGCCTATGAACGGTCCGGGATAACTGTGCAGAGGGTGAAGCAGGAGGCGGTAGCATATCAGGAAAAGAGCCTAGTAAAGTTGATAATGAGATTAAGAATCTTCTCCGCAATTCTCCTGCTGGTATTCCGCTGTACTTACTGTCAACGCAAGGAGGCCAGCGACGTGGGTGGCTGTCGGGTGCAAGATGGCGAACGCGGAATCCATGGCGGGTGGCAGACGTGGAGAAAAGCCAGGGTTAGGGTAAACTCCGCAAGCTCCATTTACTACCTATAAAGCTCATGTCTTTTCTTTCCTTTGTATAACGAGCTCTATTACTTTAAAACACAACTCGTCATTTCATTATTGCCTACTTATCGCATTCATCTCCTCAGCAGATTATAGGTTCTGAGCAAACAAATTGAAAGGTTGAATTCCGAGCGAGAACACCAAAGCAGGGGGCAAATGTGCGGCACAGTCTGATATGTAGACAGTTATGTAGGTACCCAGGTTCAAAGAGAACCTAGGTACCTAGGCTGGCTGACGGAGGCCGCCAGCGGAATGAAGCAGTCCAAATGCGACTTGCCTGGCCTGCCTAAACCACCTACATAACTCAGTTTCGCTAAAGCTGTCATGGAACGGCCCGTTGCGATGAAGATCAGTGGGCTGTCACGCTATCCGGCTGGGGGCCCGGTACAGTAATGCGTTGCGACGGTTTATTAGATCCGTGGGAGTACGGACTCCGCAGTACGTACCTAGGTAGATACATTACTACGGTACAAAATACTCTCATGTGGAAGGCAGCTTATTGTGGAGACGATGATGCTGGCAGTATAAAGGATGATGTTGAGCGTTATTATTATGACACTCGTCTTCCAGAACAGTGTATTTATTCGGTTTGGGACGAAATTGCGCATCCATTCGAGAAAAATGGCCGTTTTGACGAAAAGCATGGCTCCAGAGTATGCCACGGTCAAACCGATGTGAGGAGCTGTATAAATTGGGTAAGTTAGGTAGCTACATGCTATGCTATCTTCGCCGGATCGAACGTGATGAAGCCATCACAGCCTCTAGATAATACTCACTTTAGCATTTCCGGGCATATTCTAAAACATCACATTCCACTGATGCACATAGAAGCCACAGATATGCAGAAAATCGAGACAAGTCCACGCCAGGGCCAAGTATCCAGCCTGTGAGATATTCGAAGGGTATACAAAGTGGATGATGGTATGAATGGCAAATGTGTGGATCGAAGTATACAACGGCGAGAATCTGTAGGGCTGTCCAAAATTCAGTAGTCAGTCATGCAAGAAGGAATCTTTTTTATCACAATGAATCGGTCATAGAGTCGGCCCAAGAATGCCAATGAGGCAAGAAAAATGCCGATAATCGCAGTTAGGTCTTTCCTATGGCCGCTTGCTCTCGATAGTGCTGTATTTTTTTATTTTTTTAGAAAAGTAAAAAAAACAACAACAAAAAAACGCAACTAAGAACTGCGCTGGACATGACGCTAGTTAAGGAGTTCGCTCTCGCAAAACCGGATGCCTTGATGGACTGTGGGCACCGCTGCTTTACAATGGATGGAATGGCTTGCATTCTTGGACAACATCGCGGTTTTGCTAATAAAGATCCATAAGCTCTTAACACACGTGTGCTCATCAACCGGGAGGCGGTGGGTTGAGTGATCGAGAAACCACGGGCTCATGAACTGACAACGTGCCTGTGACAGGAAATTCTCGTGGTCATTGTGGCGATACTCCCAAAGTGACTATTCTGAACAGGCATGCAAAAACATTGACTCGACTGCGAAACTTGCGAAAGATCCATATCGGAGGGATCAAAATCTCGCTCCAAGCCATCCATGGATCATCCGATCCCCGAATCCATGAGCACAGCTTCCCCAGATAACTGCTCGAGCTGCACTCCCTCGATGCCACGAACCCGAGAGATTTGATGTATGGTATCCTAGGAATTAGCCATATTACTGATAATGCTATAGTGCCGAACTACACCAAAAGCCTCACGTCTACGCAGAGGTCATGGCTCTGGTCATCAGGGAGACACTCCACCTCAGCTATACCGAGTCGTCCATCGCTGGACTTAAGACCGACGGGCTGCTGTCCTGGGTCCCAAACTTCCACGACGAGACATCTCCCGATCGAGATCTCCTGGCTGTGCGTGCTGCCCAAGGAGTGGATGACCCAAAGAGTGAGTGGATGAGGGCGAGGAAGGGTACGGGGTTTCGGAGTTCAGTATCAAATAAACCCCGACATTGTGAGGTTCAGATGTGTTTTTACCACTGGGCGTGATAGAGCAAGCCTACGTATTCCTCATAATTTGCAAGAGCCCTTGTTCAATCATGCTCGTTTGGTAGATTGTAATCTCAAGAGCCGGATGTCTCGATGGCCTATCGAAGCTCTTCTGCTTTCCCTCCCTGGCCTTTTTTGTCTTGTGTGAGAAGCCAGGCACGACACCAGAGCTTGGAGACGATGGCCGAAACGACGCTTTTCGATACCTTCCAAAAGGTGGCACAAGCCGAACTGTCCAGTGTCCTGATCGGAGCCGCGGGCGTGGGCGTGGGCGTGGGCGTTGTCTTGACAAAGCACCGTACTTTCCGTTCCTCTCCGGCAAGTAGTACCTGCCTAGCTAAGGGATAGCCATCCGCTCGCCTCTCTGGCCATTTCGGGGACGACATTGTTTTGACCTGGCGGGGGGGGGGGGGAAGAACTCAACTGACGTATCAGTCAACTAGGAGCATACACTTGTCCAGGAAAGAACATCGCATACATGTCCTTGCGGATTGCCATCTCGATCCTTGTCCAGTCTTTTGACATCTCGTTCGCGCCGGGGGAGACGGGCGAGGCTTTCGAGGAGGGGATGCTGGACACATTTGTGGTGACGTTGCCGCCGCTTTACCTCCAATTTGCGCCTCGCGCAGAGCTGTGAGCTTGAGGTAGTATGATCGTCGCCAGGTGGGTAGCTCAGCAGCCACGCGGCCCACACCCTTGAAGTGGAAACAAAGCTCAAGAGCACCCAGAAGCCCACCTTGCACTCCATGGCATCCCTAGAAGCAAATGGGGAACATTCATCTATTCATCATGCACATATGCAGTGGTATCTCATCATCTGCTTGCCTATTAGAAGTTATTCGTCCCGTCCCGCATCTCACGCACGTGGGTAAGAGAATCGGAATGTATCCATCAGTGGTCGGCCCGCGCCATGGAATGATGCCGCTGCACCCCTCAACTTTGTTTGAAGAAAGAAAGAAGAAGAAAAAGAGTGCTCTCCGTGAAGTGACCAGCTGGCTCTCTACTGAGGCCGGGTTCTCTCGGGCCCTTTGAAGGGCGGCCAGCTCGTCATCCGACGCAGCGACAAATTCCGTCCGAGAAGATCCTAGCGGCTCGGACTGCCCTTCTTCGCCTCGTCGTCCTTGATCTGTCTATCAGCATGTGCCTCTTCCTTGGGTTTTACGCTTCTCATGGAGTACGCCATCACGCCCCACAAAGCCTTCATGGAATCGACTCTATCCTGTGCGATGAAGAAGTCGAACCACCGCGTCCGCCAGACTTCCACCTTGCCACGGCTTTGGGATCCAGGGTCGGGGATGTCGCCGCTGAGGACCTCCAGTAGCCGGTCGGGGACTCGTACTCGGAGGATGGAGATGTGATGGAACAGGCTGCTGATGACGAAGACATCGTCGTAGTCCACACCTCGCTGTCGGCCGATGGCAGTGTACCTTGTCTTGGGGTCCCAATGCATCGTGGGCGGGCGCACCATGCGGTAGGCATCGTAGATAGCTAGGCTCTTCCGAGGTCGCTTTGGGTTGGGTGGTGTGATGGAAGACCCTGAAGCCGCGGAGCCACCGCTTGAACTGCGGCCCCGATACCTACTGGAGGCTCCCAATGGCGACAAGCCCGCCATTTGCGGAGGGCTGCCCTTCGGAGCAGGCGATCCCTCCCCCTCCACCAGGGTGCCGCTGGTGCTCAGCTTCTCATCCTTGTCTCCCAGCAGTACGTCACCCCCATCCTTCAACTCCATAGCCTCTTCTTCCTTGCCAACAGGTCCGCCGGGCCCACCGCCCCAGCGCGGCTTCGTCGCCCACCACGCGTCCTTGCCGATGCGCTCCTCCTGCTTGCCCTCACGAGCGCGATTCTGCGCGGTGATCAGCGCGGCGATGATTTCTCGTGACAGGTCGATCACCGACTCGCGCTCCTTACCACGGGGAGGGAAGAGAGTGTTGTGACGCGGGCTGACGGCCGCGATGGGACCGTCGATAATACCGCGCTTGGCGGAGTCACGATCCAGCGGCATGCGGAAGAGGAAGTTACAGCCGGAGGAGAAGTAGGAGTGCCGGGGGTTGGCTGCTGATGAGATGGTAGCGGGGCACTTGATGTACAGGCGTGGCTCTGGTCCATGTCGGGACATGACGCTGCAGGAGAAGTCGTAGGTGACGAGTTTGAGGAAGGAGGTTAGCAGGTTGATGCGGTACTGCGCCGGCATGGCGGTCCCAGCACTGGTGCGGTAGAAGCTGTAGTTGTCAACTTCTGTTGTCTTGTTGGCCTCGTTGTCTCCGTCAGTAGGAGGCTTCTCATCTGACAAGTGGAAAGACTGTGGCACCGAGGTATCGTCCCAGAATCCCGCCGTACTCTCCAGATGGCGGAAGAACTCGTGGCAATAGCCCAGTCTCACATATTGCTCCCCGGGCCGAGGGGCGACCCTTCGCACAGCTCGGAAGGCCCCATCATTCTCGGTGAGAAGGCCCTGCCGTAAATCCACGTACTTCGCAGCGCCTGGTGCAGCTTTCCCATTGCAGAGTTCTAGCCGAGACTCAGCGTCCACAGCATGGGCCTCTTCTCTCGAGAGAGTATCCCACTTATCGAAGTCCGGCAGGCATGAGGGATCCGGAAGAAGATCCACGAGTGAGACGTCGGGGTTCACATGGACGCCGAGAATCTCGAGATGAGTTATCTCGACCTGTTCTGCTGGGCGAAGGAGCCTTTGTAGGATGGTGGTCAGCTGAGGTGAGGACGTATCGGCCGAGACGGCATCGGACCCGACCGAGTCGATGTCGGCAGCCCGGGGCTGACACCGCGGGAGGTGGATGGGTGTTGGCGGCGGGACATCCTTCGGGGAGCCACTGTTCTGGGGCGGTGGGGCAGGCACTGGAAGACGTGTCAGCAGGGCTTCTGGAAGTCCTGGGAAACAGACCTGTTGGAGGGCAAGGAAGGGCAGTGCGAGAGAGAGCGAGCAGTGTTTGGGGCAACATATGGTGCGAAGTCGATCATACAAGGTCAAGCACCCTAGGCCGAATGACCCCTGCTCGACTTCTGAACCTCGTGCTCATGACAGCCTCAGATGGGATGCTTGAACTTGGATGGCAGATGTGACTTGTCTCCCACTAGGTAGTGCGATCCCAAAGCCACGCCCACGCCCACTCATTCGGTAGCAAAAAAAGACAAGGAGGGCAAAGCGCATGCTGGAGGACTGGAGAAGAGGGAGGTGATGCAGGGGGGAGGAAAGCTCACTGAGATGGGCGAGGTTGCCAAACATGATGGGCAAGCGTAGGCGAACCACTTGCAGCTTGCGATCGAGTGTGGACGCGTATCCAGATGCCAGCCAGACTGCTTACTCCTCAAAGAGACGGGCAGATCGACAGACAGGTTGGCCAGTGTGACGAGACCAACATCAACACGATGTCATCACGTAAGCTGTGGCTTGACAGCGTTGAGTGCTTGAGTGCCTGAGTGCTTGAGTGCCTGAGTGCTTGAGTGCTTGAGTGCGAAGACGGAGTGCGAAGACGGAGTGCGAAGACGGAGTGCAACTGTGTGCTGTGGCGTGGCAATGAGGTCGTTGTTGATAGTGATACTGGCTTGTGCTTGGAGCGTGACGGCTCTTTGAGCAACGCAACGCCACTGCCGTAGGGATTGCCAAGAGAGTAGCGTGTGTGGTGCGTGGCTGCGCGCGGGTGATGGGCCTCGGCCAGCTGTTTCACGAAAACCCGGCAAACCTCGCTCGCTCGTAGTTTGGATCCGGCCTGGAAGGATGGTCCTTCCAATGAGATCTTGAGGCGGCGAACGGCCGACGAACCGCGGAGGTATGTGGGCTGTGGGGTTGGCTGCTTTCCTCTCCAACATCGAGCGGGACGACGTCGTCTGTCGGCGGGGACGGTCTGGCATCTGCAGCGGCGCCGCTTTCCTCAGCCTCATCAACGTGGTCTTCAAAGTCGGAGAGGAAGCGAGGATGCAGGAGGGCGATGCAGTGAGGTCGGTCGGGTGGCACAGCGCACAGCCGACCTGCAGGGATGCGCCGCTTGAACCCCCCGCCGTGTCCGTAAGCTGCGCTGCACGCTGCACGCTTATAGGTACACGCTACCTAACACGCTACACGCTACACGGCCCTGTGGCATGATACAACCCAGTCCTCGGTTGGGTGGAAGAATGTCGACGATACTGTGTAGTGATTGCATTGAAATCCTTTGGGTAAATCAAGGCAAGACGTCGATAAACTGTCCGACTCGGTGCTGCCATACCCTTACCCTAGGTACGCCTGGCCCTTGCTATTACTACATAGGTACCTAGGTAGTACGGAGCCAATCCTACAACTTTTCGCTTTGTATGTACCTACTATCCATTCACATAGGGCCGGGTATCACGCATACCGCACCAGGACCTGGGCACCAAACAGGAACATTTCCGCTAGTGGACGAGTTCATTCACACGTGTTTCCGTCCAATTCGCCATCACAATGCTCCCGGGCATGGAAGAGGCCGTGTTGTATTATTGCGATCACGAGCCCGAGGTTGACATGTTACCTGTCGAGACCGTGGCAATTGACAAGGCAGCCTAGGCAAGCATGGGCTGCTGGGCAACTGGGCAACTGGGCTGCAAGGCTGCAAGGCTGAGTAAGCTGTGTGCGCTGTGTGCTGAATGATGCAGCTAAGCCCCGATGGTGAGGTGTGAAGCCGTTTGAGACACAAGGTTTTCTTGGTGCTTGACGGTGATCAACGTGTGATGCGCTGCAGATCGTGTTGACGAGAAACCAGAGAGAACAAGACACACACACACACACTACCACAGCAACAAGATGCCTGCCTGCTCTGGAAGCACAACTCAAATTTGATTGCCCCAAACCATTGGGGAGGCTAGGTGTGGAACCTGTCTGTGAGCGGATACATACCTACTACCTAAGTGTAGTACAGGTGCAGGCATGCCGGCATGCCATTGTTGAAAAGCCAGAGCCAAGGCCGTCGTCCACCGGAAGCACCGCGAACTGGGAGCCGTGTGGCCGGGACTGCTCGGGACAACTGTTCGAGCATGTTCGTCTAAGCTCGTGGTAAGATGGGTTGGGTTCTCTATCGCGGCCGTACAACGGTGCCATACTAGACTTCTTATGGTCGGGCCATCTGATATTGTCTCCACGCCCTGTCACGATGTGACCTGACGGTTCCGAGGGGAAGGGGGCCCATCAGAATCTGCGGTGGTGCATTCTAGTGCAGTGTCGTGTCGCGTGTCATGGAACAGCATGTGTCGAGAGGATCGGACGAAGCTGTGCGACGGTCACCCAATTCAAGCCTTACGGGATGTCTGGTTGTGACCTTGCATGAGAGGATAGAGAGTGGTGTGGAGTGTGGAGTGTGCCATGTTGCCATAGGCTTTCTTTTTTTCCTTTTCTCTTTTTCGAGAGATGAACTCTACGAGAACGTGGCCAGCAGACGTAGTTGACGATTGATTGTCAGTTATGGAAAGTGTGCGTTTTGTAAAAGTATCGCGTGAACCCTTGCGGCGGTACGAAGGTACGACACTATGTACACTACACTAGTGTAGTAGCATCTGCAGATCGTGGGGTCCACATCCCTCGAGAAATGGCCAATAGGAGGAAACGGCAGGCTTAATGGCAGGGGTCGGGCCAACCAGGAGAGGAAGCTCCCGAAACTTAAAACATCTCCACCAGCTTTGTTTCAATCGCACTTCTCCCTCCTCCCACCTACCTTACACCTCCCATGTTGCAGGCGGCGGCTCTTCGTGTGGCACTGGCACCTTGTCGTCCGAGCAGCGTCTTCCCCCCCCTCTTCCAACTAAATTTCCATGTCAAACAACAACCAGGTCTTGACGACGGCAGTGACCCTTCCCTGTTGAAATGCGGCCGGCAAGAAAATACGCAACCGGGCTGTGGTTAGCACCTCATGCTTGCGAAAACCTTCACGTCGACCTTCACGTCGACCGCCCGGGCGTGCACAGACAATGTTCCCATCACCATACTGCACAACGCTTGATCTGGCTTGGTTGCTTGGTTGCTTGGCTCGGCCAGCATCACTTGCGTGTCCCCTGAACGTCGGATGCTTCAAAGTTGTCGCAGGACAGGGGTCCGCCCATCTAAACGGGAAACCGATAGCGCCAAGATGGCGGGATCCCCCGTCTTGTGCGCCTTGAACCGCAACTCTTCGGGACTAGATCTCGTCGCCCTCGGCCAATGACAGCCTCGTCCTCATGGACGTCAAACACAGGCGTCTTCCCACGTGCACCGAGACTGTCCTCGTTTCCAAAGTACATGGCATTTCCTGCTGTCCAGGTTGAGTGCGTCCACCACTCCCCTCCTCCTACTGCTCATGCTCATGCTCATGCTCATGCTCATGCACCTCCTCCTTCCTTGTTGCTTCTACCGCCCACCGCCCCACCGCCCACCGGCCTCCTCTGCCTTGGCCTTTCGTTCGTGATCTACATCACGCGGCACCGGAAAGATTTCTCCCACCTCTACCGACCTCGGGACCAGACCGTCCATTCTGTCCTGCTCCAAGCCTCCATGCACACGGCACAGCTCAGGGCCCCCTGCCCTGTCGCAGAACATCCTCAATAGTTTGATCTGATCTGAACTTTCTCCTCCCTCCAACACCACCGCGTCGCTGTTTATCCCTCAGCGCATACGCTTTTCCAACAAAACCGTATCGTGGCCAGCCTCACTCTCGACTGAGGCTGTTTTCTCCCCGCCCTGCACAGCACTCCGCGTCGAGTCGGTTGTCCTTCCTCCTCGCCATTGTTGACCACTCTCCATCTCACCTGGATGAATTTGGCTCGAGTTTGACGGCCCGAGAGGCCTCGGATTTCATTTCCTTACGCCCCTTTGACAGGTGGTTTTCCTGTTAGAGACAGTGAGCCTAATCGACCGGAACGTGCGACTGGAATCGCCCCCTACATGGTAGACGACCACCACCTTCGTCATGTCTACAAGTCCGAATCTGCCCCTGGGGGCCTTCATCACCACATTGGGTGGGAAGAGGTGTACTGCGTTGCCGAGAACCAATGTCAATACCCAGCCGAGTACGGCCAACACTTTTTCTACGTCTCTCATACCCACAATCTCAGAAGCCCAAGTAGCGCCTGCGCCCGCCGTACAGACCACCCCTGAGCAGACCACTCCTCCACCTGTTGCCGCGACGACCTCAACTTCGATTGGCCAATTCTCTATCATTGCTTCCACCCCAGAACCTTCATTGTCTGCGGCAGTCGTTCCACAACCACAGGCAAGTGTAGCTGACACCAGCGTCCCAGCTCTGTCTACGACCCCTTTGAACACGGCATCAGCTGCGATTGCGAGTACCACTCCGAGTACCACTTCGAGTACCACTCCGAGTATCACTCCAAGTACCACCTCGGCGGCTCAGGTGGCACCCACCCCAGCCCAGAGCGAGGTCTTGGAGTCAGATTCGGCAGCAGCTTTTACGACCATAGGGCTTCCGTCCTCGACGATCTCATCGGGTTCGGAATCATCGAGTAGCGCTGTTGTGGCAGCAACGGGCGATGGCACCATCGGAAGTAACGGTCGTGGGTCGACGATCGCGGTGGCGGGTGGCGTAATCGGCGGCGTGGCGCTGGTCAGTCTTATTGCGTTGCTGATTTGGTTCTGGAGAAAGCGGCTTGCGAAGAAACGACGGGACACGCTGCTCACGCCGTTGTCGGCGGACCCTTCTTTCGGGCGTGATGTGCGCGGCGAGAAGCGGAGCTATCTCATTCACCGTGGTAGCATAGGCCCGACACCGCGGTCGACCAAGGTCAAGGCCGCTTTGAGGGCCCAGTACGGCCGTGTCCGGGGTCAGATCGGCAACATGGCGCGCAGTGCAAGTGTGCGCAGCAATACCAGCCATTCCAGCGCCCGATCTGTGAACATGAACCGGGGTAACTCGCAGTTCATGGACACCTCTCCCATCATTGCTCATGAGAGGAAGAACTCGTCAGCACTGTCTGCACCGGACGAGGGCGACACGACGATCAAGGAACGTATAATGGAGCTCTGGACACGATTCACAGGATCAGGAAAGCAGGAGCTTGCAGGTGACGAGAGAAACGACATCTTCGCCGCACGTGGCATTACCGGAGGCATGAAGGAGAGGGCCCCGCCCAGGTCGAGACCACTGACCAACAAGCCGGACTTCCTGACGTTGCTCAACATGGACGACGGCGAACTAGATCGTGAGGCCCAACGACGCCGATTCTCACGGACTCGTGGGGCCAGTGAAGGATCTGGCATAGGCGGACTAAACCTGAACTTCGGTGAAGACCCTTTCAGCGACGTCAATGCCCTGACACATAAGAACCCGAAGGCCACACCTCTTATGGTCTCGAGCGCCAACAACCCTTTCTCCGACGCAAACGCACTCGCGGGACTCTCCGCCCCACCTAAACCCTCGACCTACATCAGTGACATTCGCCGTTCTAGGGGCCAATCAATAGGCTCCAGCACCATCGACCTGGATAAGACGTACGGACTACAAGGCCTCCGGATCGTTAACGACGTGTCCCGGCCACCCAGCGATGCCACCGGTGGCCCCCCGCATAACTCCACCTTTTACTTCCGCGATAGCCAGGGCAGCGCCGCCAGTTTCGAGAGCTTCGCCACCAAACGCGACAAGTTCCGCTCGGACCCGTTCGACCTCGAGCAGCTGTCGAGCCAGGTCTCGGGATCTATCCCCGGCTACACGCAGCGGCCCGGCTTCACGTCCAGCAACCTGTCCAGTGACGCCACCCGCTTCAGCAGCCGCGGGTCCATCTCCACGCAGTACCAGCAAAGCGTGGGTAAAGTTGGCCCCAGCATACTAGCACGGCCTGTCGTGGCGCATACAAGACAATCTAGCGACACCAGCTCCAGATATACCAGTGGGACCATTGACGATTGGAGCGATCCCGGCCCGGATGTTGGCCCGGCCGCGACAAGATGGGATGCTAGCAGGCGGAGCTCTGCAACCGATGCGTTCAACCCTTATTTTACAGAGAGACCAAACGAGGCCAGCAAGAAATCAAACAAGCCTGGGGGCGTGAAGATGGGGTATGCGTTATGATCCTTTTTTAAAAAACTTCAACTTGTGTTTTGATATTCATTCTTTCATCACGACATACCACGAGCATCTGTATGACACGATATCACATGATTCGTTATACCACCGCCACATGTACATACATCATCACACCCGCCATTGGATGGGACGGCGGGGGGACTGGACCGGGAGTACGGAAGCGTGTCTAAAAAAAAGCACGAGACGGATACGGAGATAGGCAGAAAGGCGTTCAGGCTGATTTAGGGTCCCGTGATACCTTGTCCGCCCTCCCCTCTTGAGGAGAAGTGAGTGCAGCGAGGGCTCGGACAAATACCAAACAACACCTACCCGATGAACCGGCAGGCATCCCCTTCACTAGAGCCGGTTGAATCGTTGATTATTTTATATTGCTTATCCAGCTTCTTGTTGTATATACAGAGCGGCACGCACCAGAAGAATACCTGCCTCTTCACAGACATACATACCCACATACATAACACATCCTCCCGCGCGTGATACCGAGAGTGACCAGGGACACCCGCTTCTGCATCGCATTGTTCGGCCATTTGGTTCATTTCAAGATATCCACTTCCCCTTTTTTCTCTGCGTTTGATCTGTCGTCTGCCGTCGAAATTGCCTCACAGATGGGATGGCCTCGTTTCCTGACCTGACTGCTCTTGCGTCTGATATCCGAGGCCGGCCGACCAATCAGATGGACTCACGAGGGCGCTCACTTCTGACAGATGTCTTGAACTCTTGTTTCTTTGAATTCAAGTCCATAATAAGCTCGAAACTGGTGTCGGAATCGCCCTTATCTTGAATTAGGGCCGACTACCGCAGCTCCGTCCGATCTCGAGCCCGGGGATCACCTTGGAGCGTCGCTGTCCGAGAGGAGATGGTCACTACAGCGTCCTAGCCTGAGCAGGAGCGAACAACACGATGTGCGCGCTTGTTCGCATGGCTTCTGTCTCTCTGGAGATGGAGCCCCAGAGAATAATCACCCGACGCACTCTTATGAAGATCGGGTCTTTCCGGCCCATACATGTACTAATTGCCAATTTGACGATAGCAAGGGAAGGGATAGAGGCAAGACCTTCACTGCCGAGGGCGTTCCAGAATACTTTGTATAGGTACACATCCCGAGCAAGCCGAGAAATGTTTGGCGTTCGTGCTGTATATATGTATTTATGTATGTATGTATGTATGTATGTATGTATGTACTACTATATATCTCGCTCGACAAAATCAAGGGGGGGGGAGTTGGATGCGTGGTCCTCCTCCTCATCGAAGAGGCCGACTTGTTATCAATGAGCTATCGTAATGCGAGCTGCACGGGCGCTAGATTCGCAGTAGCATTACTGCGGCGCGACAGCTTGCTAAATCCTGCAAGCAATTTATATAGAGTACATCTCCACGAGCAGGTATTTTTTAGTGGGAAACATCATGACCTTCGAAGTAGAGATACCATGCCATTATTTTCGGAACCGTTCATGTGGTTCCCTTCTCACCCAACATACCATTATCGTTACCCTCATCCAAGGAATCGAGGGCAAACAAAGCCAAATGATCGTGAATCATGTCTCCCATCTCGTAAGGGTAACATGTCGCCCCAATCCATCTCCCCTTGCCCATTGTAAATGCCGTTTCAAAGTTGGTATAATTGGGTATCATGGGTGACGAAGACTCCAAAAGAGAGAAAGGAGTCGCAAGAAAATCAATCAAGACAAAGAACGGAGAATCGTGCAGTCAGTCGAAACATCAAAACAGAACCCAACGGAGGTGCTGGCCCAAACAACATCTAGGCGGAATAAAACCGCCCCCCAGTGGGTCTCCTAGCCTCTTTGCGGACGGCCCATCCTTTGATTGCAATGAGAATGATCTCCCAGGCCATGAACAGGCCCACCAGACCCATGGTGACGGTGTACATGAACATCGCATCGAGATTGTTGTGCTCCACAGCAGCGACGGTGTCGCCACTCGACGCCATGAAGATGATCCCGCCAGTCATCAAACCGAAGGCCGCAAGCAGCTCCGTAGGCGGCCTTGATGGCAGGATACTAGTCGGTGGCTTCAAGTAGATGATCACGTACGTCAAGCCCCGCGCGAACGAGGCGCCCGTCAGCATCGTGCCCCATTGCTTGTGGACCATCGACGAAACCATGGACTGTTGGGTGTGGCTGGACATCATGATGCCTAAGAGCAAGATGACAAGCGCGGGGATCGGGTTCATGGAGAAGTTGTAGGTCACGGGCTCCGAGAGGGCTGCCTCGCGCTCGTGATGGTCTTCGTAACGTTCGTCGATGGCAGTGGCCACGGTCGTGTTGAGGAGGTCACGAATGCGGATGGATTCGATGAGCATGCCGCACTGTTGGTGGCGGGCGTTAGCAGGCCATCAACCTTGGAAGGATGGGGGACAGCCGGGCCGCAGCGTGCAGTAGCGCAGATCCTGCCGCGGCCACAACCCGGGGGGGAGGCTCAACAGGAGAATCAACTCACCAGACCACCTCCGAGGAACAGCACGGTGATGGAGATGTGCTCGAGGTCCTCAAAACTCCACTCACCACCCCAGTTGCCGAGATGCTCCAGGAAGATGTTGGTCGACCCGTAGAAAAAGATGAGGAAGCTCTCGACAAACTCGGCCGTTGGTGTCCATCGCTTGCTTGCAGGCCTCGGACGCACGTTCCATGCCTGTACCACGGAGCACAGCACGTCAGTCAATCATGTTTCTTGACCCCCAGAAAGCTGTTGGAACCGAAGACTCACCCATCCAAGTTCTCCGAAGCATCCGGCCCATCGTCCCAGAGTCAACACGCCAAGCCAGAAGAACACGCCGCCTTTGATCCAATGCGCCAGGCCGGTGAAGACATGCGATCCCTCCTGAATTCCAGTCAGCTTCGGCCCGCTAGTACGCATATTCAGTCCCAACTTACAAAGAAGCGCGCAAGTGCGATAATACCGGTGGCCAAGGTAACGAAGCCGAGAATCAAGCTCGTGCGGTCCACGAAATTGTATCCAAAGATCATCACTTTCCACGCGCGCGAAGAGATCTTGCTGCCGACCTTGGCCGCCAGATTGCGTACTGCGCCACCGCGCGACGGGGCGGACAGATCGGCCTCGAGATCATCGCCGTCCTCCACAAACTCTTTGTGTGGCGCCGTCTCCGCAGTTGGGCTAGCCAAGGTATCAGGGCTAGAAGAGAACGAATGGCTCCGCAACGACTCGGTGTTGGGCTCGGTGCCCTGGCCGCTGTCATTCGAGTGCCTGCACAAGGGACTGTACTGGCCGCTGTGGAAGCGATGGTGCTCGTCCATCGCAGCCTGAGAGACTGGTATGAAGTAATGGCGCTCGGCCGCATCAACTCCAGCCCTTTCGCCTTTGCTCTTATTGAATGCGCCCGCAACACGACCCAGGAGACCAACAACCACCTGCGCGGACAGGATCCATGTCACAAGCCAACCCAGCTTGTGGTGTGCGTTATTTGGGTACAGGTCGGGTGTGTTGGCATTATATATCGTGCTAAGGAGCACACCGAGGGCGTTGGTCGTGAGGAAGATCAACTGCGTCGGAAGGGTGTATCGAGATCGCGCGAGGGAGAACATGGTCGCTGTTACCAAGTGGTCAGCCCACATACCCACCACAAGGTGATTTTGGTGCGCTCGGCAGCTTCCCACTTACCTAGGGGCAGAACAAAAACCCAGGCCAGAACCATCAGGCCTATGTGCGCAAGCAGGACGCCCCTGTGCTCCGGGTGGGAGAAGTAGCTTGATGGGTATTCCGGCTCTGGCTGGGGCTCGTCGACGCCGATGGTCATACTGGCACCCATGTCCATGGCTTCGTCGTCCCCATGGCCTAGGACAGTTGGGACCAGAAGTCCCAGAACAGCCGCCGCCGAGGCGACTCTGAGAGCTGATCTCGCGATCGACCGCATACGGACGTTTCCTGCCTTCTTCTACCAAGAGAAGTCGCGAGCCAGATCCAAAGGAGGTGGGTTCTTCGGTTTCTGAGTTCACGTTGTAGCTGGTCTAGGATGTGCTATGCGACAAGCTGGGGCGCACGGGAAAATGGCCACTGTCGCGAAGCGGTGCCGAGCCCGGGAGGATATTATCTCAAGTCTGCGCAACGATGTCTGGACCATGCGCAAGTTGCTTTCCTTTGCGCAGCCGAGGGTGATGAGCGTAACAGCTCGGCGGTGAGAAAGGCAAATACCTCGACAGCAAAGGTAGAAGGTGCGAAGTTGAAAATGAGGCGAGTGACAGATTCTCACGAAGAGGAAGAGTAGCACGGCGCAACTAGACGAAGTGGTAGTACCTACAGCACAGTATTATATACATTACAAGCGTCGAAACAGAATCCACCCCTTGTCGCCTAGGCGCCCATGGAGGGTCCTCTACCTTTTGATATGTCGTATGATTGGTAATGGAGCCGATGACAAGAAGAACGGAAACTTCGGCCTTGGCTCCATCGCTGAAGACAGAGAGAAAAGGAGTAGTACTTTTGCCTATAAGTGCCCGGGCTCGACGATGGCTTCGACCGCGATACTTGGTGACGAGGTACTGCGCTCCATAACCTCGTCATCCAATGATTCTTCGTCCTCATGCTTGGTCTTTTCTGGATTTGGTCGCACAGCAGCATCAGCACTCGACGGCGTGACCACAAAAGATCCGGTGGTTCCGAGTCTGTTGTGAAGGAATCTCAAAGAAAAGAATGGACGTTAACAGCCTGCCGTGCCATACACCAAAAGTCTTGGCAAGGCGCGACAATTGCAGGAGCGGGTCCGTCACACTGTACGGCTATACTGTGAGGGGTCCCCGTCTTGGCCTCGAACGAGCAGCATCCCTGCACGCGTTTCCGCTAGGGCTGACTCCCTTTCCTCCTCCTTCATCGTCCCACGTTCACCAACCATGTCAGCCCAACACATGACCATCCCATTCAGCTCTGAGTCAAGGCCTGCACTGCAACTCCTAAAAATTGTCTTTCTGGTCTTTGTACTAAGTAGATTTGATCTCATCCTGCAAGACTTCTTTCCGCTTTTGCCGGCTGACATGAAGCCGTCCAACACCAACCATTCTGGGCACTTGGACAACACCTTCAACAACGGATCTAACCAGAATGGGAAGACTCCAAGCAGTACTGGTACCCATAAACTGGCGGTCCGGCCTATGGAGCGTGAAGCTTACTTTGCCTGCGTAGGGGTTTGGTCCTGGAGCTGCTACTATCAGATGAACGCACATGTGGATGGGCCTCCCATTGACTTTCTGCCAGCACAAACAATTGTCGACCGGACTTCACAGCCTTTCCGCGTTATCTTGACCCATTTTACCACTCCGGGGCGTCGCTTTGACTTTCGTCTCATACTCGCATCGAGTCGTGACAGAGTGGGAGCATATTGCCTGGACTCCCCAGGTATTCACGCTGGAAACGTACGATCCTGAGCGGAGAAAACACGGGGACCCATCATCAGGAAGTCCGCGACAGAGTCGATGATCGCGATCGAAGATTTGCAGATACCACTCGACAAAGTATCGCGGCTACGTCAGTCTAGAGGTGCTGCGACACAGTGTAGCATCCACCGGCATTTACGGAGCCTCATATTCGCGATAGCGATAAGAGCTAGGACCGGATGGTGGCTTGAGCTAACCATGCACGCCACGACCTCGGGGCTGATCGACATCCCTCACATGGCCCACCCTTCAAACGTGGAAACGTTGGTGGGTGCCCCGGGCAAAAATCAACGACTGTCGTGCAACTTCATCAGTCATGCAAACCTGACTCACTCTTGATGCCTATAGATCTGAACTTGACTACGGATCACCAACGGGTTCTGAATGATGGTCGGCAACTACTTTACGGTATCTCGGGCCTGGAAGCATGTTTCTTTCTTGCAAACAAGGGCAAAACATCGGTGAAACCACTGCAGCCTCCCCCTGCGAGCTCCCACTACTCGTTCCGCTCACCGAGACGGAATTCCGCCGACACCAGAGACCGAAACGATCGCGATCGCACCTGGCGGTGGAGCAAGGGATGCGGGAAAAGACATAAAAAATTGTACAACTTCGACTGGTCAACGACGCTGCAATGAGTCCAACAGCAAATGAGAATGTTCACCCGAGGCTCCCGCGAGAAGTTTTTTTATCCTTCCCGGTCATCCACTCGTTCGCTGCTGCATGCCTACCTGCCTGCCATACCCCCACCACCAACCACAATTTTTTAACTAACCTAGGTAGTATGTCGATCGATCGCCTGTAAGATCGCAGATTTTGTTACCCCATCAAAAACTCGGGGTTTGCAAGATGCACAAAACCTCCGAGCTCGCTTCTTCCGAGGAGGCCGACCAGACCCCGGGAATGAGCGGGAATGTGTGTTCTCCTCCAGGACAGCTTTAGCCAATGCAGCGGTCTCCTGATCTCGCACGTTGAATGAAGATGCCTGCAGCTCCAAAGAAAAGTCTTGTATTATGATGTACTAACTCAACTTGACTGTAACTTCGAACATGGAAAACCCAGAGACTACAAAGTTTTCATAGCAAGCAACATGGAATCCTAGGCCCGGCCCTCCACCGTAACCCGGGATCCGGGATCCGGCCTCCGCTTCGTATCCGCTTTTCCCGTCCGGTCAGTTGACAACAATGTTACTGAAGTCTCCATTATGCAGATGGCACTTAGGGCTCCTAGTTAGGTATTTAGTGGCCAATGCACTGAAGACTCCACTCGGATAGACTTGTATCTGTGGACCTAGAGGTGATGGCTATGCGATAAACAGTATAGCACCTGCATCGGTGGGTCAAGAAGGTACCTGTCTAGGGGGTCGTTTACCTGGTACCAAGTCTCGCACCCTGACTTTATCAGTAAGCCACCGCAAGCCACTGGTGTCTGCTAAACCATCCTTATTAGCTGACGCTTTGCAGACTCATAGACGGTATTAAACTACCCGAGGTTTCCCGGCTTCCAAGCTTTAGGTAGAGCATTATATCCGATAGCTGGAAATATGGGCAAACTCCTGGAGTCTGACTGAAACTTTGGTAAGTAGACCAAACGATACTATAACGAATCGGTGGTTTTTTTTTAATAAAAAAATTTAAGTTTTTTTTTATTAGGAGGAACACACAAGAAGCCAGCCTTATGTCCGGAACTACCGTAACTCCGGTTCAGCCTTTCGATAGGTGACCCCTCTGGTATTAATCAACCGTTCAAGACATGACGTCATATTTCAGCCTCGCGAACAGCGCGCGCATGCACGGGTCCAGTCCAAATCACATCAGCCTCATCCGAAACCTCGTCTCTCGATGACATCTCAAGCGCCGACCAGATGTATAGCCTACAAGGCTGAGCGATCTTGTAAAACCCACTTCCCATCCTCCTCAAATGCCCTTCCCTCCTTCTCCAGCTTTCGCAACACCTGCACCACGCTGCCCTGTGCGGGTAGATGCAAATTCTCGGGCACATCCCTATAAATGACCTTCACCAGCTCGATCGGCTCCCACGCTGCCTTGCCCACGGTTTCGTTCGGTCCCTTCAGCGTCGAAATGATCTGCTCCTCCCTCTGCTGGCGGTGGGAGACATACTCGCGTATCCTCGCCGGGCCGTCGTCAATTACGGGTCCATGGCCGGGGTAGGCCCTCCTTTCCCCTTCATCGCGAAAGAGCGTCGACATCTTCTCCAGGCTGGAGAGGTAGGTGAACAGGTCCTCAAATACAGCCGTGCCTTGGCCCAGGACGTTGTCGCCTGTGAACATCGCCCCCTCTTCCTCGAGCGTGAAGACCATGTGGTCCACCGAGTGCCCCGGGGTGTGGTGCGCCGTCAACGTCGCTCCGTCCACACTGAACCGCTGACCGTCTGCGATGTCCAGCTGGCCGTCGTCGGGCCTGTTCTTGTAAATCTTCGTCTCGGCCCCTGTTAATCCCAATAAGTCGCGGATCCCGCCGACGTGGTCTGGATGCCAGTGGGTCAGCAGCGCTGCACTAATACTCGCTTTCTCCTCCGCGAGGGTGCGCTGCAGCGCGGCGACCCAACTGGGTTTTCCTTCTGCGGTGTCGATGAGAAGACGTTTCGGACCGGTCCCGAGAAGGTAGGTGTTTGTGCCTTGCAGGGTGAACTTGGAGGGGTTCCCGCCTAGGATGCGGATGCATATGGGACTTAGACGTTCTACCTCCGGGAGGGGGACGAGGGCAAGCGCCATCTTGGGTGGTGATGAGTGAAGGCGGAGGCGGGGAGTAAGGCGCATTCAAGAGGCTTTATATTATGTATGGGCAGGCTAGATAGATCATAGGTGGTTGTTGGTGTTGATATCACTTTATCGGTCAGAGTTGGCCCTTGATTTATCTGCCGAGGTACGCATGTCGTCGCCATTAAGGCTCCAGATGAGGTGCGGGAAGTGCCTGCCACCGGATGAAAGCAGCAGGGTTAGGGTCGACTTGGCACTTACCTAACCGGGCATCCGATGTGAAGCACTGCACCAGACCGCGAAACATCTCCCACAGCACGACCTTCTGGCCTCCGCTTCCACAGTGGCATATTGCACTGCTGTCTCGTCCGTCACACGGCCCGGCCGGAAACCTAGCAGTAGCCTGGTTGCTAATGCCATTGCCCGCTCCGAATCCGCGGAGGATGGGGTCCAACGTCTAGGCAAAGACTAACGTCTAGACAAAGATGGTCACGTCCATAGGGACGCATTCTGTGGTACCAGGCTGCTTTACGTATTTATAGAAGAGAGAAGGAGTGTGTACGAGGTGGGTGCTTTCCATGGTCTGGCTTCTGAGTTGTCGGCGGGCGTGAGTCCCGCGTTTTGCTTTATACGGCTCGTTTTTCTCGCTGCCGAGCTAAACCCATGCTATTGAACTCTTCTATGACAACAACACATCCCACCTCTCCAGGCAGCCCTTCAATTTGAAAGCTTCACGACCTCGTCCTTCTCAAGCGTCTAGCCACTCTCCGCTCGCGTAATTGTTGTGGACGCTGAGGCCGGCATGCATTGCAGACACAGCGGACGACACGAGGCTGAAACAGTTCGGCGACGTACTGCCCGGCATGTTCCCAAAGCTCGAGAAGCTCTAATTTTATCTTCATGGTGCCATTGAGAAGAGAGTTGCTGTTGGCGATGATGGTGGTGTTGCAAGAGCATGCTGAGTATGTAGTAGCTTGGGCGACGGGATGGAGCTGCCTCTCGACATGGACCGATTCCAACCAGTAGGTACTTTGTCCATTAATAGGGATATCGCGTGACGATCCAGATACTGCGAGAATAGGCCCCACCTCTTTCCTATCCGGCAGTGGCCATCTACACTAATAACAATTGCCCTCCTCAGGCATAGTCCAGTAGAATTGAGCTTCTCACGGAGTCTATGCACTCCCCTTCTATACCTGAGAGAATGTCTAGATCTAGTAAACTCCTTTTCCAAATTGTTCTTGAATCAATTAGACATAACAATTCGGATATCTATAAGTAGTTAATCATTGACAAGGTTGAGAACTTATGACGCTCGCCCGATGTCGTGAGAGCCGAAGTCACCTTGCCGGGCCGTGGTGAAGAGGCCGGGTGGCCAGTGCGCAGCTTTGAAAAGACACGCTAATTTACGGCGAACGGGTCGCTTGAAAATTGGCTACGTAAGGATTTTTGTAGGCCTGTTCTGCCGCTGGTGAATCCCGGTCTAGTCAGTGCGATAAGCTTCTTATCGGTTTTTACCACTGCACGGCTGACCGTGAGGTCGGTCTCAAGTGCGCCCCAAGATCATCGTCAAGAAAGTCCCAATTCCATACTTCCGTAGCATTTATCAAACCTCTGCATCCACCCCCATCCGAAACCCCTCCAGGGACCTCCGGCTTGGTGAGTATCCCTTTGAGTGGCAATTCGATGAGCCCATGTGCAGCTCTGAACAGTGTTGCTGACCTGTGCGCGTGCCGTTCGAGGGTCAGTTCGCAAGCCTTCCCAAATCCCCTCCGGCGCCATTGCGTCGCCTCTCGCGACCTGCTCGTGCCCCGCTTCCTCACGACAAGCCCATTTGCCTCCGACTCCCGAAACTCGACCGACGTGAATCATCGAAGCGAGGGGTACAAGGCGTTCAACATTTCTGTACCTGCAGCGAGAAGCCGGCCTTGCTGTCAGCCTGCAAGTTCTAGCGGGCCTGGCGCAATCCGAGATCAATTGGCTGGGCAGCCTGTTGTCCCTGCCCGGACCTTCGCCTTTTCTATCCAGCGCGGACGCATCCGACATAGCTTTCGGGCGCAAGAGGAGAATTTCTCCCAATACAAGAACTTGAATACGGGTATTCCTTATTTATTTGAAGAGAACACCCGGTGGCCCAGCATGGCCGGTCGTCCTCAGACGCCGGCTTCGCCCAAGAATGTGAAGATCAACTCGCCCGTCCCAGGCACCCCAATGTTCGGCTGTGGTACAGTCCTACCCAACCCGATGACTCTGGTATTCCGGATATTCCCATGCTAACACAGCATGCAGAACATGTGCAACGTCTTCTGAGCCAGAGCCAAGAGACCACAAACAAATGCATCCAGCATTACAAGGCCTGTCTGCGCCAGATATTCGACAATGTCCCTATCATCGCTCAGATCAACAAGTCCTTAACCGCGGACACCCTCACCGCCACCATCAACTCAAATTACATGTGCCTCCAGTGCCCCATCATCATGAAGGAGGAAGACATTGCCATGCACGGAAAGCAAAAGTCTCATCGCTTCTGTAGGTTGCGGCTGCCCGTCGACTGGTCTCGCTCGGTGCTGACAAACTTATCCAGTCGTTGAGTCCAGGAGTGGTTCGCTCTTCTGTCACATGTGTGATGACTTTATCTGGGACCCAACCCTTGAGGATCTCAGGAATAGGAAGATTGGTGCAGGCACATTTTCCAGTAGGCCGCCTCCTTTTCGTTCACCCCTGACCATCCCCCTGCTGCTGCCTCGTCTTCTCAGCCTCGTCGGCATGTGACATCCCCAACTAACACCGTGCAGCCCGCAAGAGGAAATATGATGAACTTCTTGCAGAAGCCATCAAGGAAGATCCCAAGATTATCAGCGCCAATACGGTCATGACCTCCTGCCGTGCCGATGGTCTGCGAGGTATCTATAATGCAGGCGCCACCTGCTACCAGAACGTCATCCTCCAGAGCTTCCTGCACAATCCCATATTGCGAAACTTCTACCTGAGTGATGGCCACTCCAGAGCTCACTGCGAGCTAGAGAACTGCCTGAGCTGTGCCATGGACGACATGTTCCAAGACTTCTGGGGCAGTGATGTGACCAACGGTTATACCGCGGCGAACATCTTGTCGAGTTTCTGGATTTCCGAGAACAAGGCGTTCGAGAATCTGGTTACCACCAAAGAGCAGGACGCTCACGAGTTCTTCCAATTCCTGGCAGAGGAGCTGCATGAGCGCAACGGCGACGGCAAGCGGCCTGAGATTGGGAGTGAGCACAGCTGCAACTGCATCATACATCAGACGTACTATGGCAAGCTCCAGACCACCACGACTTGCCAGAACTGTGGTGGTGTGACGAACCAAGTCCAGTCGTTTCTGGACCTCAGTGTCGGCCTAGAGAACCTGGCGCAGAAGAGGGGAAAGAAGTCGAGCCAGAAGACGTCCTTGACTCTCCAAGAGTGCCTCGAGGAGGAGTACGTTAAGTCGGACAAGTGCGAGTACCGGTGCAACAACTGCAATGGTCCTCAGCAGGCTCGGCGGCATACTAGCATTAAGCGGTTGCCAAATGTCTTGTCCATTCAACTGAAGGTACCAACCCACCCCNNAGGCTTTTGCGGCCAGTGTTACCGGCAAATTGATGGCTAACTATGTCCCAGCGATTCGAGTTCAGGAACGGATCACGAGACAAGTCTGCTGCAAAGATCGACACACAGGTTCAATTCCCACTGTCGCTGACCATGCTTCCCTACACAAACCGGGCAAGAAACTGTGACGACAAGGAGAGGTACGAGCTCTCGAGATCGTGTACGTATGATCTCATGAGCGTGGTCGTGCACGTTGGTGAGATCGATACCGGCCACTACATCTCGTACTGCCGAGTTGGCGAACAGGTAAGCGGCCCTCCTTGCACACCTACTCAATTATAAAGTAAACAAAACTGACAAGTCCAAAGTGGTTCACCTTTAACGACCACCGCGTCGAGTTGGCATCTAAGTCCGACGTGCTCGGAGCCAAGGCTTACCTCCTATTCTACTGTGTGCGGACTCTGGCTTAACCCAGCGAGGGTGATTCGGACAAGAAGACAAGCATAAGGTCACGATGCATTTCAGGGGAAAATAGGGTATCTCAAAAGTGAAGACCCTGGATCGTTGGTGCGGACGATTTCCAGAGCGGGGAGATGGTGATTCGGGCTAGTTACAAGACGAGGAGCAGAGTGATTTCGACGAATCCGAAGAGGAACAGGGTGGTTGACTTCTCAGCGTTCATGGACACGGGAGTTTCTTGGACAATCCGTGTGGATTTCGAGTCAGCTGGGGCTGTGCACGAACGGTCTACGGTCACGTATGCATCACACTACAGCACAGACGGAGACCAAAATGGGAGGGGAGGCTGGCGTCTGGTATCTTGTATCCCTTTGGGAAAGATAAAAACAATTCGGGGCCGCAGCGTTCCGGATGTGCATTGTCGGTTGGCGCTAGGGGGCAACGGCGGTATCTTTATTAATAGAAACAGTTCTCGAAAAGCGGACTGTAATGATTTTCAGTGAGATTTGCGTTGGGTGCTATAATTTCTCTGGTGACCTTTCCTCCCGGCGCACGAAAACTGTGCCATCACCACAAACCTCTCCTCCTCGCCCTACCGACCCTCGCCGTCCTTCTCTGCCTCGGCCTTCTCCCCCTCGGCCTTCCACTTCCACTCCCCACACTCAAAGCTCGAGTAGCAATAGAACTCGTTGCTCAACCCTCTCGCATGCACCGGCTCGTAGTCTGTTGTCCGCAGCCCGAATGTCTTGTACAGCTTAGTAACGAGGCCCTCCATGCGCTCGCCCGTGGACAGGATGACTTTTGTGTCGGCGGAGGCGGCCTTGGCCATCCAACGCACCGTCAGCGCGGTTTTGGTCTGACAGTCTTCGGAAAGAAAGGGCGGGTCGACGATGAGGCGGTCGATGGAGGATTTCAGGGTTGCTGTGGAGAGAGGGGGGGTCAGTCCAAGATCGAGGATCGAGGATCGAGGATCGAAGATCAGGAGGCGCTCCAGTGGGAAGGGAGGCACTTACCGGGTAGTTTCGCGGGCTGCATGAAGTCGTAGAAGACAAACTCTGAGAACACGGCGAAGCGGTTGTCGTGCTCGAGGAGTGTGAGCTGCGGCTTGGGGGTTTCGGATGGTTGTGATGCCTTTTTTTTTGGGGGGGGGGGCGTTGTTGTTAGCTTTTAGTCACTTCGCACCACCTTGTGAACTTAGGTAGGGAGGGAGATCCGGGCTTGGTCCTGAAAAAACTCACCAGGATGTTCTTCAAGGCCACGAAAACACTCGGCGCGCTCACGACCGCGATCCTCGTCTCCGCCGTGGCGCCGTCGAGCAGCTGGCGCGCGAAGAGGGATGCCGTCTCATCCGAGTACTGCAACATGGAGCACATCTGGTCAGCCATCTCATCTCATCCCATCCCATCTGCGCCCTTATTCCCAACCCATGTGCAGAGCAAGGATCCTCTTCTCTCGACGTTCTCATCAACCGTAAGGGGGGAAAGGAAGGGGGGGGGTTTGAGAAGAAAAGAGAAAGCGGCGAATATACACACCCAAAACTGACTCTTGTTCCAATCCTCTCCAAATGTCTCCATGCTCAGCGGGTACTTCAGCGCCGACGCAGCACCGCCCGAGGCAGAGGCGGCTCCTCCGTCGGCAGCATCCGCCTTCGCCTCCGCCTCTGCCTTCAGCTGCTCGAACTGCTTGGCCCGCACGTCACGCTCGGTGTAGAATTCCTTCAGCGCGTCAAGCGCGTGGGAGGAGAGGGTTCTGGTGGTATTACGTTAGCTGGGTACGTCTGAGAAGTGGGGAGGAGGGTGAAAATTGGTGTGCGCGCACGCACATGGGTTCGTCGTCGCTGTCCGCCATGATTGCTTGACTGCTTCGGGGAACGTAGAATTTGGGCTTCCAGAATCGCTGTCCAGCTGCTCTTGACGAGATAATCTCACGGTTTGGGTACGATGCACTTCAAAACGGTGGGTTCTCCGCGTTGCTGTAGTGATTGGGGAATTCGATGCCCTTGGCGGGCTTCACGGGTACAAAATTCGCGTCCATGAGTCCATGGTTCCGATTGAGAGCATCTCCGCAGTGGGACTTGACCACGCCTGGGACTCATCCAGCAACAGCAGCAGCTCACAACACATATAGGAACCATGTTTTTTGCATTTCGTTTCGAATTGAAGGCGCAACAAACTCTAGTTACATATTTACAATTGACCGCCTCACATTGCCGCTCGTCGAAACCAGTCTTCTCTTTTCTATTGGTCATCCAGAACGTGCAGGTACTTCCTCTCCTCCCTCTTCTCCTTCTCACTCGCCGGTGGCAGATCGTAAAATGCTCCGCTGCGGAAGCCTTGCTGCGAGGAAATCAGTATCCGGGTGCACCTGAATCCCATAAGCGAGGTGCGAACTCACCACATATTGATATGTGAACTTGCTGATATCACCAGGCTCGATTCCGAGGTCCTTGAACGTCTTGGCCTTCTCATCGATCACCTGGTCGATGTGCTCCATTTGGATCTGCTCCGCGGACAACACAGGCCACCAGAGCAGCTTGTTCAAGAGCTTAGCAGCGGGCTCGAGAATCTGCCGGGGCACGTTGATGTGCCGCCGCTTGGTGAAGATTTCTTTGTCGACCATCTCGGCGATCTCGGCCGTGGAGTACTGCTTGGGGCCATACAACTCGTAGGTCTGTGAGGCGGTGGTGTCGTCGTAGAGCATCAACTCAAGGGCGTGGCCAACGTCGATGGACTGCGACACAGTCAGGTTCATAAACTCGGACTCGACAACTTCTCTAATACTCTACTCACATGCACCGGCCAGAACTTCTCCTGCATATTGTTCGACGTGAAGAGATTTGTGAGACCCGCCAACCTCAACAACAGATTGTCCTCGAACCCAAACAGCGGTGCAGGTCGGACGATGGTGGTCTCGGGGTATATGTCTCGGGCGACCTGCTCGCCCTTGCCTTTTGTTGCGAAAAAAGATGCCGGCGAGTTCGGGTCGGCGTTGTATGAGGAGACATGAATGAACCGGTCCACGTCGTACTTGGCCACCGCCTCGGCAATTCGAGCCGTTCCCTCAACGTGGACATCCTCCAACGAAAAGTTCCTGTATATCTGTCAGTATCGTGGTCTTGTTATTCTCCCAAGGAACCGTCAAGCGTACTTCGTAGAGTATGTCCGGCCCACCAGGTTGTAAACGACGTCTGAGTGCCTGACGGCCTCCTCGATCGACTCGGTGTTTCGTAGGTCGTATTCCTGGCACAAGATGAGCATTTAGCCGTAACTTTCCGTGGGGTTCCTGTACGCACGATGAAAGCCACTCGGCCCAGATCACCGGTCACCTTCAGGTGCCGCTTGGCCATCTCCTCCCTGTATGGTACCACGACCTGGCATCCTACCCGAGCTGCACACGTAGTCCGTCAGCATCTTCATTTCTCCGAAATCCGGAAAAAGACCTAGCCTACCCAGTCTGTTCACGATGTATCGTCCAAGTTGTCCCGTTGCACCGAAGACCGTCGCAGTATGCCCTGTACTTCGAGATCAGAGGTCCATTCGCTCGTCCATGTGTGATCACGTCGAAACTTCGTACCGCCAAGTGATGATCTGTTCCAAACATCGTCAGCCGGTGACCTTTTCGCGGCGGTCCAAGCATAACTGACCTCCCACCCTGAACCCGAAGAATGGGCTTCCCCGTGCGCGTAATTGAGACATCTGATATCGACCTCTGCTGGAGGCCTTTCCGCGCGATTCTGGAGGACGACCGTACGGCGGTGGGTAGGGAAGCCATTCTTACTGAGTCCGGGATCGCAAGAAGGCTGTGGCTGTGTTCAATGGGTTGGTCAACGTCGTCGGGGAGGTGATGAAGCTGGGCCGTGAACTTCCCAAGTCGAGAGCTCTCCAACCAGACGCAACCAATTCCCAAGCATGCCAAGCATTGCCGGCCGGAGAACGCTTGGGCCAGCTGTGACGCTGACACACGCGAGTTGTGGAGCTGCCTCTGTGGAATTTGCGTGAGTTTACCGAATTTGCACAGGGCTGGAGCTTCTGCCACCTGCAGGGCGGGCTGCCAGGCTGCATCCCAGCCGCGTCGACCTCCGAACGTCAACAGCTTCCAACCGCACTCTCCCCAAAGCCATTTCCTTTTCCCCCCCCGGACTCACGCCCGTACAGGTGGCCCTTCCCAAAACAAGCCAATAACCCGGACTCGTCGCTCCTGCGATCATCGTGACCAGAATCTCTCCCGAACCCTGATCACCGAGAACGGAGGCCATCCCACCTTGCGGTCCTCGTCTTCTACAAACAGCATCATGTCCAACGACGAGGCCACACAGGCCTTCCTGCAGGAGGTCTTCTCCCAGATCTCAGAGCCCCTCCAGGCCGACACCCTGCGATTGCAAGATCTCTGGGAGCAGAAGTTATGGCACGAGCTGACCGAGACCCTCATCACCATCTTCAACCACCCTGACAGCGGTCCTTTCCGCATGGCCATCTACAACAAGTTCATCCTCCAGTTCGCGGACAAGATCAACCAGCTCAAACTCGTCGACCTGGCGTTGAAGGCAGCAACGCAATGTCAAGGTGGGCACAAACCCCTGTTGCTCATCTCCGGGGCCATGCTAACAGCAAACAGATCTCCAAGAGCGCCTCGCCTTCGCGCAACTCGTCGCAGAGAAAGTCGACCCCGAGCAGGAGAAGAAGAAGAACAAGAAGGACGCAGATGAAGAGGAGGATCCAAACTCAAGGAACGCTTACGTCTATGCGACGGTGGCAGTGGCAAACGTGAAGTTGGATCTTGGCAGGCTCGATGACGCACAGAAGGACCTCGAGAAGGCCGAGAAGAAGTTGGACGTGTTTGACTCAGTCGAGACGGTCGTCCACGCTACGTTCTACAAGGTCAACGCCGACTACTACTACCTGAAGCAAGATTTCGCATCTTACTACCGCAACGCGCTGCTGTACCTGGCCTGCATCGACATCAAGAGCCTGGACGACGCTGAGCGGCGCAAACGCGCATACGACCTGGCGACCTCGGCGCTGGTGTCCACGAGCATCTACAACTTCGGTGAGCTGCTGCTGCACCCGATCCTGGATGCGCTCAGCGACAAGAAGGATCAGTGGCTGCGGGAGCTCCTCTTCATCTTCAACGCGGGCGACCTGACCAAGTACGACGTGCTCTCCGGTAGCATTGACTCGGACCCCCTTCTCTCCCAGTACAAGGACAAGCTGCGCGAGAAGATTTACCTGGCGGCGCTGACGGAGGCCGTGTTCCGCCGACCACCCCACGAGCGCGCCATGACGTTCGCAACGATTGAGCAGGAGACCAAGGTTAAGCCCCACGAGATCGAGCACCTGGTCATGAAGGCGCTGAGTCTGGGTCTGCTGCGGGGCACGGTCGACCAGGTGGACGAGGTGGCGCACATCAACTGGGTGCAGCCCAAGGTGTTGGACTTCAAGCAGATCGACAGCATGCGGCTGCGGTTGGCAGAGTGGGACAGCAGTGTCAACCAGCTGGGCAACTGGATCGAGAAGACGGGCCAGGATGTGTGGGCTGCGTAAGAGGAAAGTGGCTTCTAGTGAGGGATCTGGGGTGATATCAGCACCACGGGCAGCCAGGATGCTGTAATTGTAAACTATGCATTAGAGGAGGCTCGATCTGGGGGGCGGGGCCAAAAAAGACAGTCATGAGCATATGAATAAAGGGAATTCCCATCAGGAAATTCCTTGCCATTTACCTCGTGCTCATGGTTTTCTTTTGCGAACTGCCGTGGTGTGTGACTACAAGCCGGCCGGCCGTACTGAGCACTTATTAATATGTCCTGACTCGCCATTACATTTTAGGATTGAGATCCATTGCCAGTTTCCAGTCATTGCTGGTAGATGTAACAACCCAAGAGCAAGGTAGCGTGGATATATATGGGCAAGGCTATTATGTCATGCTTTCCAGCGTCACGCCAGACTCACGTAGGTCTCGAAAGCACGATGTGATGCCGCAAAAGCTCATCTAACTCTCGACCCCCCCCCCCCCAACCACGATACCTTTCTGTCTGCTTCATGGTCCATCTTTGTCCATAACGCAGGAGTTTTGGGACTCACAAGGCTACGTTCCGTGAGCTCATGCGACACCCAAGCTACCTCAAGCAAGCTGCCCTCGTCTCTTGAGCCTGGCCATTGACTGCATCTTTCTGGAATTCCCCTTCCTAATCTGTCCCTCTATCAACCTTTCTTCAGTCTGATATCAATATCAAACTCTGGCTACTGTGTTCTCGGACCAGCTTCCTGTGCTTCCTCAGGTTTGATTCCATCATACAACCAGCATTGCAACACATGAAGTCCCACTGCTGACTGTACCCATCACAGAAGAGTCTGGGCATGGTTGACTTTGGTCCCCCCCCCCCTTCTCTAATTTGATCGAAGCCTTCGGCATTGAGCCACTGCCAATTTCCCTGATTGGCAGGGCGATAATCTGGTCGTTATATAGTATATTACAACTTGCACACGTCTCCGGGGATGAAATGGAAGGTTCCTTCTGTCGATGGTTGAACCACAGGTCTTTTGCGCCGGATTTCCGCGGCCGAGCTCAACTTGGCCGTCGTCGCGAGACCAGAAGGCGTGCTCCGAGTTGCTTCTGCTACCATATCAGAGACCTCTCACTGCAGACCAATCTGAAAAGTTTCATCCATGAAAAGGGCATTTCAACTCGACAGCTTGTCGTCGAGGGAGACCTAACTTAGGAACATGAGCCACATGCGCCATAAGCGCCACATGCGGCGGGTATCGTCGGCTGTCGGCTGGAGTTAACTTTATAATTAATTATTCTGCTCCACTTTCAATGTTAATCCGGTATGGTGTAGTGGCCAACATTCCGCGTTTTCATGCTCAGTTGCTTTAGAGGCTTCGACGTGGTATCCGCGGCGCCCGGGGTTCGATTCCCCGTATCGGAGTTGTTTTTTGACTTTTTGATGTTTTTTCCCTTTGCATTTCTTTACTTGCCTTTTTTTTGCACCTGCTATGGCAATTTTCCCCTGTGTATGGGCCAAGACTTGTCTCTTTAGAAGCGACACTTTGTTCGCTAGTTGCACGTGGCCGGCTTCTAGATAGGGACGTCTGCAGTGCCCAGGCTGTAGTCAGGGTCAGCAGGAGGAAGAATCGTCTAAGTCGGTTTATGGTCCACAGTCGGAGTTTGGGGAGGGACTCAGGGAGGGGGTCTCAACCTGAACCCATCTGCATTAAAGTTCAAGTGCCATGATGCTTAGAGCGGCTGGTCGTTCACGGAACTGAGAAAAGATTTCTAGCTCACTTGTGTTTGCTATACCAATGCCGTTAGGGGCCCGGTCTACAGTATGGATAGTCTACATGGGTCGTATTGATTGCCGTCGTCACTTCAACGCGCCAGGTCACGCGCCGGTGACGATGTCCACGCCCTTCGACCGGCACGTCGAGCACCGCGCTTAGGTTTCACAATGAGTCACATCAATATTCATGCAGGAAATAATCTCTTTTATCCAGCGTCTGTTCGAGTTCTTCCGGTACTGAGATGCACTGGAGAATCAAACTCCCGTTCGGATTCTTCCATACTATGGTACTGGGAGCATACGAGCCTGTGGCCCGCCAGTCTGTATTCCATAGCCAGACCTATGTGCCACAAATCGCTTCATAGTCAGAGTCTTCTGTGGAAATTGCGTCTGTCTACTGTCTAGGTATAAAATCAGAAGTTGGCTTGCAACAGGTAGTTAGTGATGATAGCAAAGGCCGCCGTTTCAAAAGCTACGCAAGAAAAAAACTGGAACAGATGTGGGACAACCGCACCCATCGAAGGTATCAAAGTCTTATGCACATGGAGCGGAGTTGACATACAGCACAATATAAGGCAACACCAATCAACGATTTTGGCGCACTACTTCCATTTTAGCCGGTGATATATGAACCTTCGGCAGTTGAACAAACTAAAAGCGAGGCTGTATACAAGAGAAAGAGGACGGAATTCAATTTTGGGACCGATGACAGAGAAAAGCTCCCTCATCAGTTGGCAACGAGATCTTAATGCCGCGCGTAATCCCAAGTGCATTTTTCTCATCCGTCAAACTTCTTTGACTTGTACTGCGCCCTACTAATCCAAGTTGCAACAAAAGCAGACATGGCTTCGATTCTCTTCGCTGTCGCCGCTCTGTTCCTCGTGGGCGGTGCTTCAGGCCAGAACGCCACCCCACCCGCAGGATGTTGTGCCACAGCAGCCATGCTACGATTCGGGTGCTCCAGGCTCGTCGTCGAGAGGCTGGATCCACTGGTCAACCCTGGCGTCGTGGGCTCGCCTCACACTCACCAGGTCGTCGGCGGGGACTCCTTCAACGCAACCATGACGGCCGTTGTTGACGATCCCTCTACAATATCCACCTGCACCAGCTGCACTTTCAGTGAAGACTTCTCGAACTATTGGACGGCCAACTTGTACTTCCGGGCTCGCAACGGAACGTTCAAACGGGTGCCGCAGATGGTGAACTTGGGTCTGGAGGGGAATGAAGGGATTACGGTGTATTACATCCCACCGTACGATGGAGTCACCAACGTTACTGCTTTCAAGCCTGTAAGCTCCTCCACCGTCGGGTCATCTGATGAGCCAAGATCAACACCTGACTGAGTCTGCTCCTCGTAGGGTTTCCGGATGCTTGTTGGAGATCCATCATTGAGGACAAGCGAAGGTCAACAGCGCCAGCTCTGCCACCGCTGCTTTAGCAACAAGCAGCAGGACCCCTTCGGTGGCGCCCCCTGCACGGGCAACGACACGCAGTCTCTGCCCGCGGGTATGTGCGGCGGTGGGATCCGGACAACGATCACATTCCCGACGTGAGTTTCCCTCGGCAGAACACTTACTGACCTTTGCGGCTTATCCTGCTGATGATGATGCTTCCGCAGCTGCTGGGACGGCGTCAACGTCGACAGCCCCGACCATAAGAGCCATGTGGCCTATCCCAGTACCGGAACCTTCGAGTCTACGGGCGAGTGTCCTGCTTCACACCCCGTCCGGCTGCCGCAGGTGATGTATGAGGTGATGTGGGACACGACGGTGTTCAACGATCCTGATCTGTGGCCTGAGGATGGTTCGCAGCCTTTTGTGTACTCGACGGGCGATACGTATGCTCCCCCCGACCCTGTTGATCTGGATAAGAACGAGCATTGATGCTAAGACAAATATCGTGCTAGGACTGGATACTCCCAGCATGGGGACTACCTGTTCGGCTGGAAGGGCGACGCCCTCCAACGAGCTCTCGATGCGAGGTGCACGGGTGATACATGCAGTCAGCTGCAGAGACAGGATGCTGACTTAGCGGTGCAGTGCACCAAGGCGCAGGTCGTCAGTGAGGATGTAGAGGGCTGTATGTGTTATCGTCACGTCTTTACGAGTGAGCCGATGCTAATCCTTTTTCTCAGGGATGGACACTCTTCCCGGCGGGATGCAGATTACAAAATAGGTTCTACGAATGGAATTACTTGCGGAGTTCCAAAGAATTGATAACGGATTAAGAGAGAGGAAACGCCAACAGTCGATGGACGGGATAAGCGCTGCAAATCAGGGCAACTTTTCTGAGCCTATGAGAGCATTTCAAGACGGCCCGACATAGTGTTCGACGACAACGATGAAGAATATAAGCTCATACATATCTATGCTTGAGGCTTCTCCCCCCCCCGCCCCTTTACTCTTCTTTCTCTCTTGTTCTTTCTTAGTTTGCTTGTTTGTTTGTGGTTCTGAAGATCTAGTGAAGCAGTAGCTGCTTGGGACTTTCTGCCTGAGAATGTCTTTTTTTCATCTGAGAATGGTCAGAACCATCGCACTTGAGCTGAAATTTAATATATCCAAAGCTCAGATTTATAACTCTCGAGAAATGTGACGATATAGGGATACAGCTTGTGCCCCGCGCAAGCGTACGCTTATGCGCAACAAGAAGACACATTCCACACTCACACAAGTGAACAGCCGCGGCCAAGATAGGTGTTACTATGATACTGCCAATCATAATTAGACGAAGAGAACCTTGGGAGCATTGACTTTCGGGAAGTGGCTGTGTGGTGAGGCCAAGTAAGCAACTACCGGTCATCCATCCCTTGTAAGCAATTTAGGTAAGAACAGGGTGTACTCGTCGAGCTGTGGCACTGTACAGATCTGGACCAGAGTGAGAGAGTTGCGCGAGAACATTTTCGCCCTTCTTACATTTTAACTCATAGTAATTATCTTTTTGTCTATCTGCGTCTATCCCGGCCCCGGAACGCCCACAGCTGCTGAGGCTTCGTACAATTCTCCGCGACCTAAACAACGCGTGGTTTCGAGCCCAGAATTCGTGTCGTATCATCACAACACACCTCTCAGCAGATGCTACCAGATTCATAGAAATATATGGGCGTCTATCTGCTGACAGCATCCAACTTCTGGCCGCATATAGCCAACCGGGTCCAGGAATGAGTGGGCAGTAAGATATATGTAAGGCTACGAGGAACAACACTTCTTATTGGAGTGTATCTGTACAACGGAGTGTAAGCGTTGCTTCTCTTTACTGGGAAACCCCCTGCTGACAAGCGACGGTACCTATACGATCGTTCCGTTGGAACTTGTGTTCAGAGGGTATGATTATTCCGTGAAATAACGCCCATCAGCACGTGCTCTGGAAGCTCGTCACATATTGGCAGGACCGGCCCAACATATTAGATTGAACCCTCGAAGGCCAGGTTACCAATTCGAACCCGCGTCACAGACTACTTTGGAATGCCTTCTCTGAAATAGAGATCTAACAGTGCTATGTTTAGTTCCTAGGAAATGCGTGATACGTAACTCCCATTGATGCGACTCAGCGGATGGACGATCCTCAATAGTTGTCAAAGGACCCTGGTAAAAGCGTGTAAGCTGGTTGGTTCTGTAGTCAACGCTAACGGACGCGGGGAGGGCCGCGCACGGACTTTGGGTCTGTTAGCAAAGCATGGTATATAATCAGGTCTACATGTGGCAAAACATCGGCGCGGTGGCAGAGTGGTCTAATGCGATAGACTTGAAATTCACATTTCGAGGTATCTATTCTCTTCGGAGGCGTCCGTTCAAACCGGGCCCGCGTCGTACTCACCCGAGACCACATTTTTTGTTATCAGTAGTTTATCATTTTCGGAGATTTTCGTAGTTGAACCGCTCTTGGCTTGATTTCAGATGTGTCCAGCAGAAAGCAATGAATGAATGGAAAAATGGTTGGGGAAAAATGAGCGATTGCTTCCTTGAGTTTTACACTCAGGGCTGTTCTACCCTCGGTGATTTGCCTCCGTTTCTCCAATCTGGCGATGCAAATGCCAGTCAAAGTCCTAACTTTATGGTGTTCTGATGCATGGCCTGGCTCGGAAGAAGGAAGGCTGTCCC
>MUZH01004143.1:0-47879 GCA_003012965.1 Juglanconis oblonga | reverse complement strand
GAATGCACGGGCTGGGAGGCGGCGACGTTGGTGAGGATGTCGGAGGCATTTTGGGGGAGGTCGTCGGATGGAGGAGAGACGGCGGAGGCGGCAGCTCGGCGGGCAGCTTGTCGTCTTCGGTGGGGGAGGTGTGCGTTGGTGGCTGCTAAGCCTGACGGAGGTGTTGGTGTCAGCACATCAGGTGCTACCGGGTTGGGCGCAGAAGGCGTTCTCTGGGAGACATGGTCCTGGGAGACATGGTCGTGGTCGGATAGGGTGTTGGAGCTGAAGTAGCCAGCCTTGATGGCAGGATATGACGGGGTGAAGGCTGTGGCGCGAGGGAGGGAGGTATTAGAGAAGGGCCGTGAGGACGCGTACGGTTGAAGTCGAGGTCGAGGTCGAGGTCGAGGTCGGACTTGAGGTTGCGACTGGTGAAGAGGCTGCGGGTGATGTTGGTCCGCGGCGAGGCGGCGCAGATGGCGACTACACTGCCAGCAAACGTTCCCAGGTGTCGAGAGGCGGGTAGGAAGCCCAATTGGTCGCATGGTCGCTCGCCCGAGGCCTCGCCTACATCGTCGTCGGCTCCAGAAATGAGGGTCCCGTCCCGTCTCTCGCGGAGGTGGAATGGGGTCGGGTGGTGTGGGGTAGGGTGGTGTGGTGTGGTGAGGTGAGGTGAGGTGTGGTGAGGTGAGGTATGGTGCCGGGATGCCCGCGGCCTGGAGTTTTTCGCGCCCGGCCGGCAAGAGAAGCTTGAGCTCAACGGCTGACCACTCATTGCAGCTGGCTGCCAAATGCCAAGCGCCAAGCGCCAAGCGCCAAGCCTTTCCGACGACCTCCTTCGACCTCTCACTTGATTGGATGACCGTTTTCCCTGTCCAATCCTCACAACATATCGTCGTGGAATCCTTTCCTGACATTTTTCTTCTCGACCGAAAACCATTGTCATGAGTCTCTACATTGGATCGAGGTCTCCTTCTTTTGTAAATGCGGTTCTGAAGTTTGGCTGAAGGAACTTCCTCGCTGTGGCATCCAGAAGCTGATACCATCACAGAGCCTCCTAATTGAATTTGGGATATCCCGTTTGCAGCTTCTGATTGATGGGATTGAACCATGGGCACAGGCCCGTGGTATTTTCTCACGCCCTCATAGTAGCCTACCTACCATGGCAGACTCCCTCACAAAAACCACCATGGAGTTCCTCGCGTTGTATGAGATCTGAGATCTGGGTTTGTCAACCATACCCTTTACTGTTCCACTCCGATTCCTGCCCTATGACCGGCTTCTAAAGACAGCTTGATCTGCCTCGACAGCCCCACCGGTCATCTTCGTCAGCGCGCCTTCATTCGACCCGTGCGTCCCTTTGGACCCCATGTCACTGCCCTGGAAAACACCGCTGCCGAGGAATATGTGTGGGATCCCATCCATCATCGAAGGGATACGCCCACTTGATGCCCGTATCAATGTGATCCAGCTTCCTCGCCCCGAGTAGAACAAAGTCCTACGGAGCCTTTGTATGAGTCTGCCAGTGCCATGTCGTACAGCTCGCTTTCTCGGCTTTTGGCCTTATCGATCCTCTCCACCACAACTGTCACATTCCGGTCCTGCTTCAAGCGTGGCATTCTCATCTTTCTTCCCTTCCCCTTACCCTCAGGCTCCTTGTATTTCTCGGCTGTTCGAGACCGGCCTTGTCCCATGACGCTGTGTGGACAGATGCCCATCTTTTCATTCAGGCACCTAGGTACGATGTTCTTTTCCGTGTCGCGCAATCTACTGCTCCAAATACCTATTCCTGTCAGCTGTGCGATCCGTGCTCTTTCTTTTCTCAATGTTTACTGACCTTGGTGGGCTACAAATTGCCTCAGATCCGACAAATGGCCGTATGCGTTGGCCTTCGACATCGCCCACGCAAGTGTGTATCGGAGATTCCAGGGTGGTTCATCTTGTCAGCGACTACCAAACCATCCAGGACATGCATGAGTTTCTCGATACTTGTCGTATACTCCCACCAGTGAATGGAGAATACATCTACGTAGCTGATCCGGAGCCTGTCTAGCAATCTTTCAAGCGAAAGCCTCATGAACTTGGTCCCGGTGCCGCCCAAGTTGGCCCTGATCACGCCCTCCTACACATTGAACAGGCCCCGTACGGATCACTGTACTTCGTGGCTATCACCATCTGGTCGTGGTTGTCCCGGGAGGCCATCCACTCGCTAGCCATTCCTCGGAGCCACCCTTTTGGTAAGAATTGGCTGTGTCGATGAAATTTCCACCTTGGTAGTCTGCAATACTCAGATTCAGTGTGGCTACCTCGCCGATGGTTCAAACAATACGAGAGTCACTAAATTGGGTCACACAGAAATCCCGGATACCCACGGCAGTATTTGATCAGCATTTGTTTCCTTGATTGGTTCGAGACAGTATCCGGACAGATGCTGTTGGCGCCAACTGAGAATGCTAAGACAACGGCGAAAGTGCCGAGGTGGCAATGGTAGGTGGGCTCGCAGAGTTCGTGAAGACGGCCAGAAAGGAGTTTGTTGATGGCCGTACGTCGTTTGCTTTGTCGAGGCAAAGGCTGTTGCGGATACATTTACGGGTATGCTTTTCAGTTTACGCTTATTCCATTCAGAGTATTGCACATCTAAAAGCAATATCTCGAGCAAGAGTTACCTAGGTAGGGGTTGGTGGTGAGTTCTACTTCCGGCGCGGATCTTTCGGATATCCTAGTCTGCATTGAAACGCCGTTGGCTGATATCAGCCAGTCAATGAGTTGTCTCTGTCATCATGAAGGTACCTAGGCTGGCCGCTTTCAGCCGTCCAGGTATACTTCATTACCCGCAAAGGTTCAATTTTTGCTAAATAGTAAATCATGCTCTTAGTAGCTTGATCGAGCACTGATTTACATAGATCAGGGCAGGGTGGCGGCTGACCGTCCGTTGCATCTGATGTACCGAGGATTTCTAGGCTCTAGAAAGCGATTCCATAGTCTTTGGAGATACTTATCACACCGAAGACAGCAGACGGTGGAGGCCAGAGCACTTCGTTCTCTCGCTCCTCAAGCCCGAGCCACCGAGTGCCTCGTGAGTCACTGAATCTGTTCACCTATTATTCCAGGGGCCGGCGAAGCGGAAGGGTGTTGACCCGCGAACTATTCCAGCGGTTCATTTTCTTTTGGGGGGGGGGGGGGNNTTTTTTTTGTTTTTGTTGTTTTGGTTGGTTTGGGGGGGTTGTTGTGTCTCTTTCTTTTCTTCTTCTTTCTGTTCTTGTATGGTGAGCGTTTCTTCGATGATCTTCTTTGCAAGTCGCTAAAGAGGGACCTCCTCGAATTCTGTTGGCATTGGCCGGCGCTCTATCCAACACTGTATACCTTTAGCAAACAATACTGGAAGCTGCAAGTTCCAGGCATGGATTGCATCTCGGATAACAAAAACAGAGGCTTCGCCATTTTCCTGAGACCTGACAACTTGGCCCGCTTGCCGTGCCTCGCCTACGTTGTCAAAAATTCCCGAGGCCACAAACAACATTCGAACCCCAGCCTTGCCAACCTTTCCCAACCAGTCGTGATTCCAACCAGTCGTAAACCCTGATTTGGCCAGGCGAGAACTCATGTTCTTCCTGATTTCCGCCAGTAGCTTATCATTACGATACTCGCTCATCCCGGAAGCCTTGAAGAAGAGACTGGAGCCTGGTGCGTGAAGCACCCACCACAATCCCGAATAAATCAGGCGAGGACAGTTCGCTATCGTGGAGCGCATTCCCGTGTAAGGCCATGCCCCTGATATGAAAGCACTCCTGGCCAATTCAGGATATTTCCTAACCAGCTCCATGGCCACGAACCCGCCGCCTGAAGATATGCCAACGATGTGGGCGCGCCTGTCGTGGGCATGGGCACGGATCATTTCAGCCACGTGTTCGACGCAGAGATCGATCGAAAAGTCCTCCCGCCGGCACATGTTCCTCGATTCTGAGTGACAGGGTAAATCGGGCATGAGAAGGTGGTACTCGGCCAATTTAGGCCACACCTGTTCCCACTCCAGGTGACTGCTGAATAGGATGTGCAGCAAGACAACCGTCTCCGGGGCGTACTGTCAGAATTCGTCAACGTCAAAGTACAAAGAAATTCAGGCGCCTGAAGCCGTCTTGCATATTGCCGTGAAAGATCACGGCTCCAGCGGCTCCAGCGGCGCGGCGCTTGATGAGGCAAAGGAGGTTCGGCCTCGTGACACTTTGTTCGAACGTACTGGATTCATTTCGACAAAGAACATCGATTTGTTGGCCTGGATGGTCTGATTGGTCTCAGTTGCGATGGTATTTATGCTGAACGTGTCCAAGGTGTCTTTTTTAGAGGACATCGTACTCGGCCTTCGTCCTGCCCCGGCCTCACATGTCTTATCCATTTCGAGTTCGGGATCAACGCCGGACAGGTAGCGTGGTTGCTAGGGAGGAGAATGGGTGGCCTTGTGTTGTCTGATCGTTACAGATCCAATCCAAGTGTGTGATAGCTCAGATCATGAACGGTTGGTAAATTATGGATGGGTGACGAAGGAAGGGGTTGGGTGGAGGTAGTTGCAAATTCCGACCATGCCAACTGGCTTTGGAGCGGCAAGTACCAAGGGCAAGTTTCCCGTCTCTCGAAGCGCGTCTTAAAGGAGGTTGATGATCATATCCCAGTCATCTGGCTCCTGGGGCCTTTATCCTGGACCGTGTGGATCACCTCCACTTTGCGAATGGCAAATTCGATCTCCATGCGGTTGGTTGGTAGTGTAGTTTCCACTACGCGTGCACTGCCTCGCACATGCCCTCGGTACTGTACGGATCAATCTCTCTTCGAGCAACTATCCTCCCTTCTTCGAGCTAACCTTGAAGTGCTCATGCGTTCTTCTTCCCGATGCGGGGTGGTACCTTGTACAGTTCCCAGAGAAGCAAAACGTTAGCACCCTCCAATGTGGATACCGTTGTTGGTTCTATGGATACTGCAGAGAACTTCTACTATGGTACCATAGTATAATCCTGCACACAATTCGGCTCCGCCGTCCACTCACATTTTCCCAGCGTCTGGGAGAGCATCCGAGCATCCACCCTGTGGGCCGCGCTAACGTTCGAAATCACCTCGCACTTGTATAATACTACGAAGTGCGTCATATTCGCACGAGCCCGGCGAGGACAAGGTTATCCCTTGTCTCACAGCGACTCCCAGGATGGGGTTCGACCCTTATGGACGATTCAAAATTGTAAGCTTCAGAGCCAAGACAACAGACCTACCCTACACGTTGGGACGCTTCCGATATTTGTGGCACCCATAAGACGCCAGTCTTGAGCATTAGGAGGGCCTACTCTTTCTAATAGACAATAACTACCCTTAATAGCTTTTCAGACTTGTATCACTATCGTGACTATGAAGCCCTAAGCCGTTGAGGCCGGTTGCCCCATTTCGGTGGACCTGTACACGCAGACACAGGGCTTAGTTAAATTAATTGGAAATATCATGGGAGCAGGACGAATGCACAGGCGACGAGTTGGACCCTCTTTCACAAACACTCATCTCATGTAACTCCAAAAAAAATAAATTAAAAAATCGACTTGACTGCGATCTGATTTCTCCAGATCTGATGGAGGGTCTCAGGTTGTGAAGATCATCAATATTCAAGCGTCACGTGGCACCCATGTTTTATAGCACATGGGCAACTGTAAGGCAGGCTTTCCGATACCACGTAACCATGTACCCACTTGGGCACCTGTAAGTCTCACACTGCATATATCAAGGCCATCGTCGTGCAAGCCACCCTCACAGTCTCAAGGCGGTATTGCTTGTACCTACTCCGATACTGCATCAGTAATATTCCCATTTGCAACCGACTCCTTGTCTGGGTCCTGAATATTAGTGAAGGAGTAGGTTAGAGGTTAGTTAGCCTTGGCAATGGCTTTGGACTAGGGACAGAAGATAGATTCTCTCCAGTACCAGGACACTCGTGAACTGCTGGCAGAATGGTAAATCTTTGCAGAAGGCCAGTCTCATAGTACAGATGAATTCAATGGACGATGTGATCCCAAGAAGGAGGACCACTTGGACCGTGTTGCTGGGCCAGCCGACAGGGGATAAATTGATGAAGACAAAAGGTCTATGAATCTCAGCTCCAGACAGGACGAAGGCTAATAAAACAAACACCGCCGCCGTGCGTCAATTGCTCCTTCCGCTACCACAACAACTTCGTTGACATTGACAGCATCCCACGTGGGGTAGTCAGCGTTGGCGACAACCTTGGAAGGCTTTATCACGGCCCTACCGGCCAAGCCGATCTCACCAAAGACAGGGAGGGGAAGGTCACCTGGGCCAGGAACTAGCACCACGGTCTTGCAGCGATAAGGAGATAACTCTGGAGGACGTTATTGGTAATGGTCCTCCGCAGCAAGGTTCTGTCGTTCAAGGCTTCAAGCTACGCGCAGCCACAGCCCCACCACTATCAGAAACAAGTCTGGCAGTTTTCACCACACCTCACCCATCATTTGATTGGTATCATGATGGACAGATAGACAGATGCACAGATAGACAGAGGGTGAGACATGCTTGAGGCGGTCTTCTGTATCAACGAGCGAAAGGTCTTATCGCCACAGCTTGATCACTTCGGTCATCTATTTTTATTCTTCATCCTGGATGTCAAGGGCTTGATGTTGGTCGGGTCTGGATCGTCATTGCTTACTTTTCCGGAAAATATTCCTTGCAAGTGCAGTAGGTGTTCCGACTCAACCACATGGGATAAATATGACAGCCGAACAAATGCATTACCTGTGCTACTGCAAAATCCTCCCTTGTTTTCCTATCCCATTCCGAGACATCATCCGCCTGTGTATCCCGATTCCAAGACAAGAAGGCATTATTCGAACCCGCAGAGTGACAGCTTCTCCCTCCGACCTGCCCTCACTCGCTGATCGAGGCTTCACGGATTCTACCGTATTCCAGCGAAGCACGTCAAGATGACCATCAAGAAGCCCAACATTAGCTCGCAGGAGGTGAAGCGGAGGTTTACCTCGTTGCATGCTGTAAGTTCCAGGAGCTCATCGAAGTCTACCAGTCCGCCCTGACGGGTCACTCTCTCGAATCTTGGATGAAAACATGAGTTCTTCACGTGTTTCTGGTCGAGCAGCTGCCGAGTCTTGGATATGGGCCAGGTCGCCGAGGGAACAGTGCGAGACAGGTCGATTGAAGTAGAGCACCGTAGAGGCGCGAGATTGACCTTGCCCGGCTCGCTGGACCGAGCTCAAAATCCACCAGAACTCATGAAGACTGATCTGAGATTCCGCAGTGGGAGTTGCCCAAAGCGAGTTCAGCCATCGCTCCTGACTATGTCCGAACGAATCGCGACATGGATCCTACTCCACCGGGGGACCAGACTTGGACGATCTGGAGTATAATGGCTTACTGGGCGACGGACACGATCAACCTCGGTACTTGGGAAACGGCATCCTCTATCCTGAGTGTTGGACTAAGCTGGCGTGAGGCCATTCCTTGCATGTGAGTTGTTGTTTTGACTGGATCGATGGGGCTATGCTAATGGTGTTCCCTACCTATGCAGGATCGTTGGCACAACCTGCGTCGCGATCCCAATGGTCTTGAATGGAGCGATTGGAGCGAAGCTTCACGTAAGTGCTCTTTTAGTCATCTGTCATATCTCAGCATCCATATATGAGAATGGATATCCGCAGAGGCGCTATTCCCACATGTCGTCCCCCTCCCGTACTACTTCCTTAGTACTCGGGCAGCCTACCTAGGTACTGTGGGATGGATCATCTCCTGTGGGATCACATCCCGTGCAATAGTTACCTCAAAGATCCATGGGTAACCGATATACTCGACAAAGATGTTCTGCAAGAGATAGCAGATCTTGCGACGGAAGGATCTGCAGAGCACAGTTTGACCTTCGCGGATATCCATTCCACTATGCGTATCTGTCTCATTGAGTACTGGGTTAATCGGAGTTCCAAACAGGTCCCATTCAGCGTTATTACGACTGGATCTTTTGGATACTACTTTCGTTATTTTTGCATTGTATCCCGAGCAATTCTGGCTATGTTTTGGCTCGGAATCCAAGGCGCCAATGGTACGTATCTCGAGAGGAACATTCCTCCCCGTAACTTGACGCAAGTCTGGCAATATTCTGATTGATTTTCCAACTTCGTATTAGGAGCGCAATGCATCACCGTGATGCTCCGCGCCTGGGCTCCCAGCTATAACGACATTCCAAATCATTTACCGGCGAATGCTGGTATCACCACACAAGGGATGTGCTCTTACTTTCTCTTCTGGATCATCCAGCTGCCTCTGCTGCTGATTCATCCTACGAAACTCCGGCCTATCTTCATCATCAAGCTCGTCGGAGCGCCCATTGCCGCTATTGCCACTATGGGATGGTGTCTGCACAAGGCTGGCGGAGGAGGTGATATCTGGAAACTCAGAGCCGAGGCGACCGGGAGTCAGTATGCCTGGCTATGGCTCAGCTGCGTAAGGCAAGCCGTTGCTCCTCTCTCAGGCAACCACTGATCTTCCATTTCAACAGATGACCTCGGTCACCGGATCATGGGCAACCTTGGCCTGTAACATCCCGGACTTCACAAGATACGCCAGATCTGCGAATGGCCAGTTCATTCAGCTGCCGTTCCTACCCATCATCTTCACCGTTTGCGGCATTCTCGGGATCGTCACGACGTCGTGTACCAAGGTTTTCGCGGGAGAATACCTGTGGAACCCCTTAGATATCATCTCGCTTTGGCTGGACCAAGGGGCGGGCGGGCGATGCGCTGCCTTCTTCGCCGCGCTGGCTTGGTATATCGCACAAGTTGGGACCAATATCACGGCAAACTCCATCTCGGCCGCTAATGACCTGACCGTGCTCTTCCCCCGATGGGTGAACATCAAGAGAGGATGTATGATCGCAGCGGTGATTGCGGGGTGGGTGCTGGTGCCGTGGAAAATCCTTTCGAGTGCCGCCACTTTCCTGTCCTTCATGAACGGCTACTCGGTCTTCCTCGCTCCCATCGCTGGGATTATTGCGGCAGACTACTGGCTTGTCAAGAAACAACACTACGACATTCCCGCTCTCTATGATCCTCATGGTCGTTACAGGTACTCCGGCGCCTTACCGGGCTTCAATTGGCGCGCTTTCATCGGTAAGTTTACTCTGATCCTGGAACGAGTATCATCAGATCAGAGATTTAACGACGACTCTGTCCGCGTAGCATTCGTCGTTCCAGTAACTCCGCTTTTGCCAGGGCTTGCTCTGTCCATTGTCAGCGGTGGCACCAATACCCCTTCACCAAAGGCCCTTACCGACGCCGGCATCAGAAATCTGTACACCTTCAACTGGCTGTTCGGATTCGTGGTGTCGATTTTCCTATACACAAGCCTATCCTGGGTATTCCCCGACAAGCGGACTTTGCTGACAGAGACAATCTGGGCTCTTGATCAGCATCGGGCTATCGAGGGACAAACAAGTGATGAGGAACAAGGCCGGGCGAAGACGGGCCTGGCGAAGACGGGCCTGGCTGATGACGAAAAGGGAACAATGGCCCACGAAAGTGACGCCAAACCTTTGTAGAAGTCTTTCTAGTTGCTACCAATGTTGAGAATATGATGGGAAGTTTGAGGGGTTAATGAATACATGGATAGAAATGATCATCTTATCTGCTTCCACCAGCCTCCAGCCTCCAGCCTCCAGTCTCTCAGGGGTCCCGTGATTCAGCGCTATTGATAATCAAGACCGGATAGCCGTGAGGGCTAGCGTCTTACGATGCAGTCCTCCGAGCAGTCCTCCGAGCTGAAGACATCAGCATCGCTCCCGGCTGATCGACCCAATGCAACCATACAGTTTCCGTTACAACCGGACGAAAACATGTTTGTTTAACGATGCCGGTGGAGATGTTCCAGCAGGGTGCATCTGATCTACACCACGCGGACTGGGGATACTGGGGTTTTGAGGGCAAAAAGGCAATCCTCATATAGGCATGGCTGCCGATTGTGCAAGCCTCCGCGGACCCAAGGGTAAGTCTTTGGAAATCTGTGCAAGTACCTAGGCAGTCAGATGAAGGAAGGCTTGGCATGCAGTGCTGCTTGGACTACCAGATATGATGGGCAGTGTTGTTTTTTCTGGCCCGCCCTTGACCAGCGGCTGAGACGTCGCGAGGAATGTGGAAGCCTAGCACAGCCATGCCGGTGCTGAAAAGGGCGCGCACTCAGACCACCAAAATGGGGGGGAACCGGGCTTTTAACATTACGATGAATTCCCTTGGCCCAGTTTGTTTTCTTTCTCTCTCCCAAAACGCCTGCAATACACACGGTCCGTCATCATGAGCGGCTTCGGCTCCTCCTCGTCCGTCTCGAACGATCCGTTTTCAACATCCTCATCCTCCAGTGGCTACTCGACTTCAGGATGCCAGCTCTCGCCCCACGACAGCTTCCTCTCGTCTGTGTTGACATCATTCATCGGTTCAGTGATCACCGGCATCTCCTCAGGCTTCCTCGTGGCATTCATCACGGCATGGATCTGCTGGTTTTCGGTCCTCAGAATTATCGTCACGGGATCCTACTTCACCTGGCAGGCGGCCATGGGCCATGATCTGGATACGAGTCCCTGGGCAATGAAGATTTTCGAAAGCAGGAGAAGAGCGGCAAAGTCCAAATTGGCGTTGAATAAACGTGCTGCTCTGCTGGGTTATGGCCCTCCTGTACCTGTCCATGTCCATGTGCATGCAGACGCGCACGGCTTTACACAAGTGCCTATGAATGATCTGTCGCCAGATCATCAGGCACCGGTTTTGGATAGCAGCAGGCCACCTCAAGCCGATCCTCCTCCACCGTACGAATCAGGATCTGCTCTCCTTGACGACGACGAGGCACAGCAGCACACGGGGGAGAAGTCGCCGTCGAAACCGGGCAGGTTTCTTCCCATGGGCTTTCGTCCTGACCCGCCCTCTATTCTTGGCTGGATAGGATGGGTCTATGGTGCCCTCTACTTTCCCATCGTCCAGATCCTCTTCCTTGCTTATCACTGGGGGGAGGACTCCTCCTATGCTGGTAACGTCAAGCTTGTCCGCGCCATCGGCGTCGGGGTCACGGCTCTCCCGTTGACCATGGACACCAAGGCGCGGTACGCAGCAATGCTGCAGTCCAAGAAAGACAAATGGTACGGCGGCCGGTGGTCGAATCGCATCTTCACCTGGGCACATGCTCTCGCAACACTCCTCCTGGGCATCGTCGAGGCGATCCTCCTTGTTCTGGCGTATGTTCAGATGGGTCCTCCGGTCTTTTTCGTCCCGATTTACATTGTCTTCTCCACAGTCTGGATGCTCGGAAGCTTTGTGTTCATCCCGCCCATGGATGGGGGTTCGAGTCCCAACTCGGTGGTTCTGTTCCTGGCGGGGCTCGGCATGGGGATCTTTGGCGGCGCTTTCACCTCTGCTGCCGCGTTTGGGAGCTTGATGGGGGCGCCGAGTTCGCCGGGGCTGAGTTTGGGTGACTACATGCAGTGTGAGGGAGCGAGTGCGTTGGATAAGTTCTTGGCGATATTTCCTTGATTGCTGATATCTCGGGCTTGCATGATACCTCCGACTGAGCAACACAATACAACGGAGTAGGAGTGCCGAGAGTACTTTTACTTTCGATCGGACAATACTCACAGTACTGAATGGCCCTGTGGATCATGGGGATGAACAAGTCCCGTCGATATTGGTGTCCTATCAAGTCTTTTAGTGCGGCTGGATCCATGATTTCTTACACTAGTATAGCGCGCAAACTCGGCACGTTGACCGCCTCGGACTTAATTATTACGTCATATCTTATCTGGCAGATGGATCCTTGAGAAATTGTTGGGCTCCCATCGGTTCTGGTGTGCTGGGGGAAAGGAGATATCAGCATTGATAACAAAAGTCAAAGGAGACGATTACCGGTCCGAAGAATGAGGTGAAACCTGCCGGCAGCGGTAACGTTCCATAGCCCGAACACTAAAAGAAAGAAAGCCCCCAAAACCGCTCCCGCCGTCGCTGGCACAAACTCCAAAGGAACGCGTCTACAGGCGCCGTCTACAGGCGCTAATCTCCCAGACTAACCGTACGACCTATGCACACCAATACACCTCTTGGAGAAGCCAACCTTGGTTGAATGCAAGACCTTGTAAGTGGCAGCCAGTCATCGATTCCACCAAATGAGCTGAATCCAATTGTCTACCGTGTAAGTTGCATAGAGCAATACTTCCCGCAATACTTCCCCGTTTATAACAATGGTTATGAAAGACTCGGAAGACACGATTCTATTGTAGATCGACCGCGATGTCAGGAGCCGTCAAACTGCCAGTTGGCCGGCTGGCCGGGGTCCTGGTGCCCGAAGAGCCCGAAGCTCCCGAGACGGTAAAAACACTTGGACCGGGATTAAGAGATTTGTAAACGTTAATTTAATTAATTATGAACGTCCGTTCAGGATAGTGACAGGGTTGATTGTTTTCTCTCCTCCCCAGATCCCCAAACCCCTGACCGGGACGGAGTTTATCAATAAAACCCCCGTCTGCTCCTTCCGTTACTACACAACGCCCCCTACTAAATAACGACTAAGACCCCGAAGGAGTTTTAGGTATAGAGTAGTTATCCTTAAGCTAAACTCTCCTTTTAGATAAATAATAATAACCCATTCCATTTCAAGTCATAAGTTCCATATCGTGCAAAAAGCCCAAAACTACTCCTCGATAATCTATCACAACAGACAGCCCCGTTCCTAGTTTAATTAGCCCCTTCGGGTGCTGCTATAAAAAAATTCAACCTACCATAATAAATAGTCCCGTCCCTAGTTAATTAGCCCTTCGGGTGTTTATAGGTCAAAAGAAGAAAAGAAGAAGAAAAGAAAAAAAAGGAGAAGGAAAGAAACCCCGCCCTTAAGCATTATCGGAGTTTAAATCAGAAACCTTATTATTAGTCTCCTCCTTATTTAATAATATAATGATAACTTCGGGGTTATCTCTCTAGCTTAGGTCGGGGATTAGGGGCTAGTCTAAGGTTATTATCGATTAAGAGGGTTTTATAGTAGTAAGGGATATTAAGTTTTCGCAAGGGTTCTCGATAATATAAACTACTTTCCTCCGTCCTTATCCCTACTTCCCCGGCTATAGGACGGGGTTCTTATTATCGTTAATCAGGTTAATATATTAATTAGCCGCCTTTATTCTAATATAGCTAATCTTCTTCGAAAGTCGTTATAGCTCTCGGTTATCTTCTAGGAAAGCCTTATTTAGGATAGAACTAATTTGCTATTACGCAAACTTATTAATCCGGCGCCTATTCCTATTCCTTAAGAAGATATAGCTAAATAATCTCCGATTCCTTAACCGTATCCGGGGCGGATCTTCTTAGGGCATCTCTCTAATTATATCCTAGATCTTACGGATTCCTCTTTTCTTCTCGGAACGATCTAACCGTCTCCCGGTCTTTATTATTACGAAATTAATAACCTTACTAATAATACGGCCTATCTATCTTATTATAAGCTTCCGGCCCGGGATAAGATTATTACTCTTATTCTCCGATAAGCTACTATCTTCTTTACCCGGATTAGTTCTTCTATTAGGGATAATAGGTGCCCTATCCTCTATACGAATCTCCCCGGCTATACTATTACTAACCCGCCTAGCGAATTCTTACTATTATTCGTTCCTTAATAAGCGATAAAAGGGGAGGCATAATTATAGATAATCGATTAGATCCGGGTCTCGGATATAGCAATCGTTAAGGGATATCTTAATAGGTTATCTTCTAAATATATCGACTTAATTATCTATTACCCGTCCTAATAGCTCTGTTATCTCTCTAGAGTTCTCTACCTTATAATATCGCCGGCGGAACTTATTATCTATAATAGCTCGGAATAATTTTTTAAATTTATAGCGTCCTATTATATCCAGTCTTTATTTACTAGGGCCCGATAGGATAATAGTTTAATTATTAAGATTCCCTATAAGACGGTCTTCTTCGTTTAGATCTAGGATAATATCCGAATGCAAAACTATATTATAGATCTCGGAATCCTAGATAATTTGCCTTAATATCGAAGTAAATTCGCTATTAAAAGATACTACTTAAATAATAATAGCTAATAAAGGGTATAGGTTATTACGAAAACTCCTCTATATTAATTATAATAAGATCTTAACCCTTAAGTTAAATATTATAAGGAGGCTTAGAAGCTATTTCTTAATCTCCTTATTTTAGGTTCTAGGAAGCCTTACCCTTACTAATATATATAAGTATACGACTATAGCATCTATCTGATTTTATTATAGCAGTTCCGTTATTAATCTAAGGCTCTCGGGTATAACAAAATATTTACCCCGGATAAGGACTTTATTAAAGCGGTTAGAGTTTAAAGATCTAGGGATTAGCAATAGTCTCTATCCCTAGGGTCTATCTTAGACTAGAACTTAATTAAACTAAAGTTTATTATTAACCGTTATCCCTAAAAGCAGAATAAACTTATACCGGGGTTTATCTTAATTATTAACTAGGTTATTACTAAACTCTTCCTCTAAGGCAATAGGGTTATTAAGTTAATAGGGACTATATCGATTATTAAGTTCCTACTATAGGTATCCAGAATTACCGGTATCTCTTATTAATAGTAAAAATTCCTTAAGGACCTCTTTATCTACTTATAATAGGTATATTCTACGGAAAAGGAGTTATTATTCGAGTTATATAATACTTTTAATATAATCCTTATTAAACTCTTCCTCTAGCTCCTAGATTTATAATTCGAGGTAATTCCTTATATCGATATCTCTAAAAATAGGTTTATAATATCCCGCTTTTATAGGCCCGGTATAGTTTAGCTATAGCATCTTATTAATATCCGGCCTAGCGCCTTCTCCTATATTAAAAATAGTTATAAATTAGCCTAGCTAGTCGATATATCTTACCCCTAGTCGAATTTCCTCCCCGATATTTTCTCTAACCTAATCGGTAATAAATACCGCTACTACTGCCGTATTAAAGTTGCCCTTACCCCGGATACTATAGATTATCTAAATATTCTATCCTAGTCTTCGGTATTCTCGGAATAGTTATAAAAGGCTAGGCATATTATCCCTATACCGGTTAAGGAGTAAATATCTAATAGAGAATATAAGATATTAAAGCCCGGCTCTAAGGGTATCTGCAATAAGGAAGCTATCTAGGTATTAGGTAGCAAATTATATCTCTGCAATCCTATAGTAATACCCCTTAAGTAGAAGATATTCTATTATTATCTAGTTAATATCCGGGTCGGCTATATACTAATATTATCGCCTTAAGATCCGTCTAAGCCGCTCCTTATTCCTATTCCTCTTTAACGCCTTATACTAGTCCTCGATATTATCTAATCCAATCCTAGATAAGGGTATACCTATCTCTTAAGCAATAATAATAAGTTTTAGATATATTATAACCTAAGTATAAGTAATTCTATAATTAATAAGGCCTTCTAATATAGAATTATTAATCTTATTATCGAAACCTACTTCCCTTATCTCGGTCTAGATATATTCTAGATCTGCTAATATTCTATTATAAATAGTTTGCCTAGTATCGGCATACCCCGGCTTATCTGTAAGGGATTTATTTGCAATAATAACCTAGGCATCCTCGGATTCTAGGCTTCTTAATTATAACTATTACTAGTTATAATTATCCTAATTAGATGCTTTTACTAATTTTCTATTATAGACTCCCGGGTTTCGCCTAGCCTAATCGGTTAGGCTACCTCTTATTATACTTACTATATAATCTCAGCCGAGGTTATCCAGAAAACCTTCTATTATAATAACCCTATACTCTTCGATTTAGCCGGGGTAGATATTCAACTATCAGGCTATATCTATTAGGACTATAAATAGCTTAAGTCGGCTTTATTTAAATTCCCCGCTAAAAGAGGACTCGAATTATTTAGCAGCCTCCTTTATATCTTTATCCTAGACGCTAATATTCCGTATATATACCTCTACTTCCTTTATTATAACTACTTTTCTTATATCCTTAGATACCGACGGGGTCGGTATCTTATAACCCTTAGGCTATTATCCTACCCCGGGCATCTTATTGCTATAATTATTATTATCCCGTAGTATAATAGGGAATCGTCCTTACTTATTATCGTTTATACCTAATAATTCCGGAGGGGTTAGCACTTCCTAATTTTCAGATTAATACTTAGACTGCTATCCTATATCCGGCATTTCCTTATCCTAGTTATTGCCTTCTCGAGTCTAAGACGATAATTCTAAAGGGACTAGTGCCTCCCGATCCTTAAGTTAATCTCCGGATTACCGTCCTATATCTAGTATTTCCTTATCCTAGTTATTCCCCCGTCGTTATTTCTTTTATTCGCATAACTTCGCCTTATATCTCTACTTAGCTATAATGCTCCTCTTCTTCGCTATTTCTCCGTTATATTCAGTCAGGGTATACTTATATAATAAATAAATAATAGGAGAGTTAATAGTTTAGTTATTAGGTATAAGAAAAAAAAAGTAAAATAGGGTGGAAAGAAGAAAGAAAACGGGAAAACCTCCTACTACTCTTTCTATAATAATTTATCCGATCTCTTAATATTCCTATTACCCCTTTCTTACTTTCTTCTTAATATCCTCTTTAATATTAAAGACTTATAACTTATAATCCTCCCTTTAGTATTAAAACTTATAAAACTTATAATCCTCCTAGGGCCCCCTTCCTAAAAGAAAGCTATAACTATATAGCTTTTATAATTCTTAATCCTTACCGACCCGTTCTTATAGTAAATTTAGAGATATTATAATAGATTAAGAATTATAAGTCTTAGATTAATCTGAATTCCTCTATAATATTCCCTCTTATTCTATTCTTCCCTATTACTAAATTCCTATAGTATTTCCCTAGCGTTCTTCCTCTCTTCGACCTAGTTAGGGATTTCGGGTATATTAGGTTCTAACCTTCTCCTCCTTGTATAATAATACTTTAGGTTATTAATATAGACTTTTCGGACTTGATTATTAAGAATTAGGTCTGCGATTATAATAGTAACCTTAGAGACTATACGGATTACCTTCTATAGACCTATCTACTTTAGTCTAAACGATTTTATCCTTTGCCGGTCTAATAGGTCTAGGGGTAGGTTTAGTCGGAAATAGCAGACGTTTATATCTCGGTCTTCTAGTACTTTCTCCTAAACTAGGTCGCTAATAGTAAAGACTAGTTTTCTTACTATTAGCAGTCGGTTAACTATATTATCTACTAATTTATCCCTCTATTCGGATCTAGCTATTTCTCGTTTTTCTATATTTGCAAATTCCAGTATATCCTAAGTAATATCCTTACCCTCTATTTTTATTAAAGCTACTAATCTTTCATTTTATCTAGGGTATTAAACTAGTAATTATCTGCCCCTTCTTACTAGCTATCCTAGTATTAACTCGGCTAGCGGGTAATATCTAGACCGGGGCAGTCGATTATTTATATCTGCTATAATCTGCAGTATTGCTATAGGCTAGAGATCTAGCCTTTCGTAGTTCCTTAGCCTAGCCTAATTCTTTAGACCTCGTTTAACTATTTTAACTATATATTTAGCCCTCCTATACGACTAGGGATAGTATACTAGCCTATATATAACTCGTAACCCGTATTTATTAAAATATCTCCGGATAGCCTTATCTCTAAAGTAGGAGGCATTATCGGAGTATACCTATTCTAGGTATCCTAAAATTCCTATAACCGGCGCCTAGCTATCTAGTATCCCTTAGGCAATCGTATTCTTAGTTATTATAGCAATTCCGAAATTAATAAAGTAGTTAACTATAATAAAGATATATTTTAAACCGTCGAATCCTACCGGTATAATTGCTCTAGTATAATCTATACTAACGAGGTCCTATAGTCTTAAGGAAACTACTAAAATCGGTCTAACTCGGTTCGGTATCTTTAAGCTCTAAGACTAGTAAAGAGTATATCCGGTAATATAATTAACCGTATCCTAATATCTAGAAAGCTATTATATCCGTCTATAAAGCTAATAGAGAGTTAATACTACTGCAAAGTATCTATATAAGTTATAAGTATACTTTAATACCTCTAGGACCTCCGATTCTATAATACTTATAGACTAGATATTTCGTCCTTTATTATAAAGCAGGATATTATCCTTTATCCGATACCTAACTAAATCTCTATAAATCTTCCGTCTTACCGGTTCCGGCTTATTTATAATCGACGGTTTATTACCGATTAAGAATCTTATAATCCGTTTATAGAATAGGTCCTTTATATAGGTAATATTAGTCGTTAGTCCCGGGTATAGTAAAGCAGATAATAGGGGAGGATTAAGGGGCCAAATATTGCTAATTCGTTTTTAGGCGATAACCGTCCTTCTAAGAAATACTAGCAGAAATATTGCCGTCTTAGATATCTTAAAGTCTTTTCTATCTATTATCGGTCCCGTTAGCCTCGAAAAGCCGTTAGCAATTTAAATAACCCGGTTAGTATTTAGCCTATAGATAATATAAATTTTGAAGTTCCCTAGAATATCCAGCTATAATATAATCTTCCTAATAGGCTTTCCTTTTACTACGAGAGTCGATAATATATTAAGATAATCTATATAAACGAAAGTAGCAAACCTAAATAGTAGAATATATCTTCTTATCTCTATAAGGGCCTTAATAACTCCTAGTATTTCTCTTTTACCTACTATATACCTTATCTCCGTATTGGTTAGCTAAAATAAAAGGAATTCTATAATTTGTATATACTTAAAAAGTTTATCCGTTATTACTATTATTTCCGGCATTCCCTTAATCTAAAATAAGACTGCCCCTATTATAGTATTTAATATATCTGCTATAAAGTAAAAAGGAATCGATTCGTTTAGAGCTATATTAATATAATTCTATATAATATCGCAGATCTTAATAAAAGTATCTAAGTAATCCTAGGTCTAAACGAAGTCCGGTTTTTTAACCTATATCTTCTATTTCGATTTATAGCCTTTAGGTATTACTTTTAGAACCTATATTATTCCAGCCGTTTTTAAGATTTATATTAGAGCTGCTCTTCCCGGGATAAATTCTCTAAGGTATAGTAGCAGCTAAAGGAACGAGTCTAGGTCTTTCCGATTTATAGGGTAGTTTTAAGGCTTAGCCTATCTCCGGAATCGGTCTCTATATTTATATATTAGTCGTATAGCCCCTGCTAATATCTTAAACCCGAGTATTATAATTAGAGTTAAGAAAACGATTATCTTAGATAATTTTAAGAAGACTCTCCCAAATTCGAATCGGGGGAAATAGTAATAGTATATAAAGTTAAATAATTCGTTAAAACCCTTTACCGATACGCTATAATTATTAATAAACTAGTTAAAAGAAATCCTAAGGTATAGAAAGTATCCGACTAGGTTAGGCAATTCCGGTCCTTCTCTCCCCTTAGTAACCGGCTAGAGGCCGAAAACTATATCTCCTAAAGCGCAGTATATATATATACTACCAGCTATGCCCTATAGCATTCGATTCGTAAAGTATTATATATAAGGCATAATAACTACTGCTTTAAATTTATCTCCCGGAGTAATACGAATCCTATAGAACCTATAAGTAGTATTAGCCTATATAAAGACTCTATAACCCGCTTAAAGCAAATCCTCGAAAATATGATCTCGATTATATACCGGCTATTATAGAAGAATAGTAGCGGAGTTAACTAATCGATAATTATAAACGGCCCGGAATATATCCCCTTTTAGTAAGAAAAGTAAATATACTGCTTAAGGTCTAATTGCAGGCTATATCTATCCTGCCTATTCTAGCTTAATATAAAATCTTAAAGCAAACCTTTACTAATCCTTCGAATAATATAGTTATTTTAGATAATATAGGATAGCATCTTCGTAAAGTTTAACTAAATAAGTAATAAGGTCGGTAACTTATATATCCTCGACTAAAAATATAAAGTAATGCTTCTAAGTATAAAGCAACCTCTTAACCTAATCTCGCCTTTCTATAATATCTGCTATATCCCTAATTATAATTCCTAATATTATAAATTATTTATCTATTACCTTATATAATTCTTTAGATAATTATCTCTATACTAGTCTATAATTTATATTTCGATTTAAACGGTAGCCTTATCTTATCGGTTTATAAGTAGCTTTATTTATTACTAAAGCAGTTATCGTCTTACGATAACTCTCTCTATCCCCTCTTCTCCCTATCCAGGTTATAGGGATAATCTATCGGTTAATAAGATCTTCTTTAGTATTCTTCGAATCTCCTAATATCGTATCTAGGACCTACTAGCTAAAGTTAATGCTGTCTAATGCCGATATAGTAAAATCCTTATTATTATAAATATTAAGGATTTGTAAAGGGAATTTTATATTAGACTAGTTAGATAAGGATAGGGGTATTATTAAAGCTATTTAGCCCTCTTCGGGGGTAGGGAATAATATCGATAAGGATATTACTATCCCTATCCTAGTCCTATAAGTTCGACTTATCTTAATTACCCTAAGCAGCTAATTTATAACTAATAAATCCGCTAAGGATAAAGCCCTAGCTCGATTCGTATTAATATAGGCTATTCTCGATAGCAGAATTACTGCTCCCAGATCGTTATAAGGGATAATACTAACCTTATTATCGAATCTAACGCGCTTTTAAATATATCGCCCCGCTAGATATAAACCTTAAGCCCCCGCGGGGTTAGGACTCTTAATTAGTTTTCTAACCTAGTTAATATCTTCGTAGCATTCTTATAAGCTGCCTCCTATCCTGCTAATTCTTTAGCATATTCTATTATATCTAGGAACTCGGTATCTAATAATAATACTAGCAATCTATAGTCTCGGCTAAAATTATCTAAGCTCCCTTCCTCTAAATCCGAGTATTCTTTATTATTATCTCTAGGGGATAATTTATCTTCTTTACTATCTTCCCCGGATTCTTTAAAGTAATATTTAATATTAAGGCCTATCGAATAGGGTAGATCGATTCCTTTCCGCAAGTTCTCCTCCGTAAACCGGATAGGAATAATTGTAATAAGACTATTAACGCCCTTTAGTATTATCTTCTTAGTTTTATAGTTAATTTTAGCCCGGACCCTCTTTATCTAGGTTCGCCCTAATATTATATCGTAGGTATCTAAGTATCCTATAATATATACTCGAACTAGGGCGTAGATATTGCCGACTATAACTAGGATAAATATATAGTATCGGACTAGAGAAACTATATTATTAGCTATCTTTAGATATATCTGCTTTTCAACTCTTCGAACTATAAGACCTAATCGGCTAACTAGCCTAGGACTAATTAGTTCGGCTAATAATCTATTATTAAGTAAGATTCTATTAGACTAGGTTCTATTAATATTTCCCTCTATATACCTAAGGTATATAATATCGGGTTTAGGGAGTGCCTTATTAATATACGAAATCTTTCTAACTATGCTTATTAACGACTGAATACATCGGGCTGATAATTTACAAGCAAAGCTATAACTATAACGACTAGTTAACTAAAGACTAAGCTTAAAAAGTATTTAAGATCGCAATTAAAGGGACTAGTCTAAAAGTTATCCGAGGGTTATAATAACGGGGAGACTCTTAAGGATAGATCGAATACTAATTCTTTAATCCTCGATTCCTTCTATACCTCGAATTAGGATAGAGTCCTTTTTACTAATATAGGCCTTGCCTTTGACTATATCTTCTAGTTTAGTCTTTATCTTATAAAGGGCCTCCTTCTTACGCCTTATATTAGCGGTATCTGCTCGATAGGGATAGGGAGAAGCCGGTCTTAGTATAGCTAGTCTATTAACTTCGAATATAGGTTCGTTATCCTTATTATAAGGCGAGTCGATATATATTCTCTTACTATTACTATTAGCAGCTAGTATAGGAAGTTTCTTACCCTAATCTACTAATTTAGCCTTAAATTCCTCCTAAGCATTTATCTTACCCTTTAGGCTATTAATATCTCTTCTAATAAGATTTCCCGATACTATTATCATTTTAGCAGGGATAGCCTAGCCTTAATCCCTATTCCTATTAGCAAATCCTAAGGGTCTTAATTTATTAGGGATAGGTCTATGCTCTTTAATATAGGCTTAAATCTGCTTTATCCGCTATCTTGCCTATCTCTTATAAGGGCATTCAGTAATTCCGTATCCCTAGACTCCGTAGTTAAAATAGGTATATAGTAGATATCCCGGTAAGCAAGTTGCCGTATTTGTATTTATATAACCCCTATAATATCCTCCTCTACCATAACTATTATAGCTAGCGAAATTCTCCCTTATATATAGGGGCTAATAGGCTTAATAACTATTCTGCTAGGGAGTAATAGCATATAAAGGTAGAGTCGTAATAATAATCTTCAACTTCGAGACTTAGTCTACTAGATCTTTTATTAGACCTCCTATCTATAGGACTACTTAGGTATAATTAATAGGCTAATCGATACCTATAGGATTATCCGTAAAAGGATTTCTCTCCGAATTAAGTAGGGTAAAATAGTCGATAATAAATCCCCGGATATTATTAAATATATAATCCTTATCCAGGATATTTCCTCTTAAAAGCTTCTTATTAGCGAATAAGTATATACTAACTTCCGCCTAAAGGCAGCGCCCTTCCTTATATATACTGCTCTCCTCGGACCTAGCTAAATAAGCGAATAAACGTCTAGTTAACTCCTTCGTCTGCTCCTTATTGCTCTAGTAGGAGAGCTTAATTATACGCTTTACAAAGTCCGGGACCGATTTATTTATCTTTCTCTAAAAGGTATATACCTAAGTTGCAATACCTTATCCTAAATTAAGATCCTATAGCTAGAATCTCTTTATAAATAGGCTAAGGATAATTAACTACTTTCGATTATTAGTATAAAGTTTAAGGTACTATTCTCTAGCCCTAGCTCGGAGGCTAGTCCGGAAGGCTATAAGCATAACCTTCTCCCTTAGGTTCTTATCCGCTTCGGTCTAATAACTAAAGATATCGACTTCCTTAAGGTATTTTTTAGGTAACTCTTTAGGTAAGCCTAAGAAAGTTAATATAAAGGATTTTAGAGATATAATTGCTACTAAACTAGTTAATAACGATATAGCAAAGGGGGATTAGTATAGGTTAAGCAATAACGATATAATTAATAGGGTTAAGTCCGTCCTAGTTTAAGAGTATAGTAATAGTCCTAGTTATAATAGCAATAATTCCTCTAGGATCTCTGTTAGGTTAATACGGCTATATAAAACGTCCCTAATTAATAGTTATAAGAGTTTACTAATAAGGTCTCGGATTTCAGAATTAGCTTTTTCTCTTAGGTCTTAGCTCTCCCCTAATCCTGAAACCGGTCCGTCTAGTTAGTCTAGTTTAATAATATTTAACTATTTAGGACGGTCGGGTATAATAGTGCAACGTTATAAGGAAACGGGGAGGGACGGTAGGTTCTAATCGAAAACGGTATTTCGAAAAGGGTAGTAACGTTACCGTTTCTGAAGTATTAACAAATAGACTAAAATAAAGAGATTAGCACCGCTCTAGTAATAGTATAAACAAGCAATTCGAGGGCGATCAGTATAATAGACTAATAGTTAAAAATAAGCTAATTCGTTTAGGACCTTTTAATAGGCATAAACAGACGCAGATGATATTAGTAATATATAGGTAAAGTATCGGATTAGGCTATAGTAGGTATGGTCGCAGCAATTAGTCTTATAATCCAGAGGCTTTTTCTATAAGGCGCCCTGTCGGACTGCCGCTTCCGGTCTCACCAAGGATACTAGTAAAAACACTTAGACCAGGATTAAGAGATTTGTAAACGTTGATTTAATTGATTATGAACGTCCGTTCAGGATAGTGACAGGGTTGATTATTTTCTCTCCTCCCCAGATCCCTAAACCCCTGACCGGGACGGAGTTTATCAATAAAACCCCCGTCTGCTCCTTCCGTTACTACAACGGCTCCGTGACATGCGAAGCTATATATATCCCTGACACTAGAAGCAATCGATGTACTATATGAATGCCCATGCCTGGTCGACCAGACAACAAGGATGATCCCAACGCAGAGGGGACATGTAACCAATCCTACCAACATAGAAAAGTCCTCAGAGCCCTCTCGTGGGATAGAACTAAGCCGACTGGCCGACGCCCTTCAGCAGACGCCCTTCAGCAGACGCCCTTCAGCAGACGAGATGGTTCGTGACCGGCACCGCTTCCAACTTCCTCCTGGACTCCTCTGTGGACCCCCTTCAGCTTCGCCGGCACGTCTAGGAAAATGAGCCATCATGAAGACGGCCCCTGCAAGGCCACTCGTGACATCCCTGACAACGCGTCTCTGTGCTGAAGGCCGGCGCGAGTCCAGAATCGACATGTTCTCGACAACAGCGTCGACAAGCACATGTGACAGTCAAGATCTCGAGAAGATCGTGGAGTCTATGATGCTTGGAGAGTGAACCGCAAGTCCAGGAAGAATGTCCCAAGCACCAGGGAGGTAGGACTATATCAATCCCACCTGACGCAGGTCAACAAGACATGGAGAGCAAGGTATCGTCCTCTTCTACTCCTCTTCCCTCTCACATAGGCTTGTGCGACTGCTTGCACTTGCGAACACACAAGATCCATCTTCGGGGGGATCTCTTTCGTTTTCCAAGCGCCCACCATGATGTTCTCACGCCTTTTACGTCAAGACAACCGCGCAGGCTTCATCTTCGGGGTCATCGCCGTCATGCCGCTCCTGTTCATGCTCGCCGTGGTGCTCGTGGGCCCTCAAAGTCCTCGGAGCTCCCTGTGATGCACAGCCGGCAGGCTCGGGGCCAGCTAGCTTGTGAGTATCACCAAATTTCCGCCGCCGCCGAGCTTCGACTTCAGCTCGCTACAAAGTGGGGGGAGAAAAAAGGTCTCCAAAGTTGCTGATTTTAATTCCCGTCCCAAGGCCCGATACCGTGCCTGCTTTCCACGCGAGCCCCATCTATGGGGCTATCGCCGGTAAGTATCGATTTGTTGCTTGGAACGGGGCCATGGGAGAAGATTCCAGAACTTATCACTTTTGAGGCTCCGAAACAGGGTTCTGACACTTCCCAGCTGCCGCTCCCATGTCGTCTGGTTACGCCTGGTTACACCTGGTTCACCTACTCTGGTATTCCATTCGCTGAGGCTGGCACCAGGAGTGCCGTTCATATGGCCGGGACGAATTTCATTGGCTACCGCCTCCTGACGAGTTACGATACGAACGGTTGCGCGACTCTCTGTAACAACATTGCGACCTGTAAAGCCTTTGCCGTCCGTAAGTTTGAACGTTGCTTTGCGTTTTTCAGGCCCTGTGCAATCCGTCGGGCCGGACCCACGTCGAGCTGCCCGCTCGGCCACTCTTTTCCCGTGCAGTGCCCAGCTGACGTATAAGCCAGACTTCCAGCGCTCACCTTTCAATGAGCCCAGCTGGGATAGCTCGAATACATGCTATAGTCCTGCCTCGACAGTCGGGATCGTGTGCACGCTGTGGAACCGTGCCATCGTGCAGACTGACTTGGAGACCAACTTTGGCTCGATACGCGGCGGTTTCCAGGTTGCCATCATCGGTAAGCTCATGAGTACCATGGTTAGTAAGTGGTTGCTGTTTTTAAGCTGCTAATATAGCTATAAAAGCTGTAACAGTTTTCTTCATACAATGAGAATGCTCGAAAGCCTAGCATATACCATGGTTAGTAAAGGAGTGACTGCTAACAATTTGGCATTTCAGGATCCCGGGGCTTCAATAAGAAGTAAGAGAATTCTTGGCTTCCCACCAAAGCTTACCCTGGGAGGCATTATTGTTTCATTTCATATATCGTCACTCTTTTGCAAACTCTTGAGGACTTTCTCTCCTAGTGCATCCAGAACAAACGTCAATCCTTGAGCATCAAAAACGGCAGCGTGAGCTTAGAACACGGGGCGGCAAGCATACCTGGATGTGCGGGATTGACAAGGTATCTAGTCTTGCCCGAAGCATCTGATCTTACGGTCTAGTGGTATACACAGAAACGCTGGATGACGTCTACAATGCGAGAGTAATCCGCCCGTCTGTCAAACACCTGTGCGTGGTCCATCTTGAACCACAGCAGCTCCAGTCCCGAATGGGTGACCGTGGTGCCGTGATCCAGCGCCTCGGCGAGTTTTTTGTCGTCAGCAGGGCTCTTGCGCCTCCCAAGGTCTGTCAGCCCGTCTTCACATATCAGATACCGGGCCACGGTGAGTGTATCGACGATGAGATCCCGCGATGGTAGACACACAGCCGCCTTCCGCCTTGCGCCTCCCCTGTTGACCAGCTCGTCTTTCCATATGATGTTCTCTCTCCAGAAGAAATGCCTCCCCAAGACCAGGGCAATACCCGGATCCATGCTCGCCATATACCAGAGCTGCCACTCGTTCGCGGTGGTGGGCATCCTCCTGGTGAAGTTGAAAGCCACGTCTGGCAGGTGGAGCAGCAGGCTGACGGGATCGATCAGCACAACGCCCTCGACCTGCAGGCCTAGCCCGGGATCTTTCAGGACATGGGTGGCAAGAGCGGTGCCGTAAGAGTGGCCCACGAGTACAAATCGGTCTATGTTGTGCTGACGCAGAATGTCCTTGAGGTGCCGGAGGAAGTCTGGCCTGGCAAGGATGTTGGTACGGGTAAGGCGCATACAGATAGGTAGGATCTCCACGGCAATGAGAGGGCTTGTTGGCGGCAAATCTGACAGGAAGGGAATATAGGGATGCAGGCCGATCCCAATGCCATGGAGAAACACGACAGGAAGTGTGGGTCTGTCGGTGGCGACGGCGGGTCGGTACCAGTAGCTGAGCTCGTCAGAAGGGGACTGCCTTGCCAAGCGTTCCAGCGAGGCCAAAGGCCGAGGCGGAAAGACGTGTAAAAGGTTGGTCCGCAGGGTGGCCGAGTAGAACTGGAAGCCACTCCAGAGCATGCGGAGATGGGTGTTGGAGTCGATCAGTCCCACAATGAGGTACCAGAAGACGGTGCGGTAACGAGTTTGGACGACGTCGAAGGTCAGCTTCATCGGCACGGCGGACCCCCTGCCGGGAGCAAGAGGACGGCCGAGCGACTCCTCGGTCTTGACGACGTAGCCCTCCAGCTCATGCTCCGTGTCTGTGGCGCCGGCATCATTCCGGTCTGAAAAGGCCCAGCGAAGGAAGTCCCGCACGTTCTCTCTCTTGACCTGTGAGATGTCGGCACCAAGAGCCCACAGGCTCAGGTACTTCTCCGGATCGGGGATATTCTCGCCGCAGCGTTGGAAGAGAGCTTGGCGTTGCTCGAGCGTGTCGGGCGGGTGGTCTGCCGGTTGCGCCAGACGAGACTGGAAGCGGCGGTAGATGAAGCGGTAGTAGACGAGCTCGACCAACAAGGCGATGATGGAGAGAGGAGGGGGTAGGAGGAGGTAGAGTAGAGGGGTGTATCTGAGGCAAAGAATAGAGACGCGGATGAAGATGAGCGCGGCGAGGGTGGGATTCAGCATCTTGAGGTGGCTGTTGCTGACACCTTTGGAACACCGGATAGTCGCAAGGATTCGCCCAGGCCCCCCCGAGGAGCAGGTGTTTTAAGTATGCTGCCGTCTCTCCTTGAATGTTGAGGATCTCGGAATGTTGGGTACCAGTGCGCCTGCGGCATCAGACAAAGTGACAGAAAAAAGATGCAAGCATGTCGTCAGTCCCGAGGTCCCGTCCCAACCGTGCGTGCGGACCCTGTACCGCCGTATAGCATGTGCCTACCTACCTAGGCACTTGCTAGTGGTCGGGTACGGGAGCTAAGTGCCTAGCTTGGGTACTTACCACGCTTACCTACCCAGTAGGTAAAGTTGGCAGGCGATCCTCCATCCAAACCGTCAACCAAGTGTCAAGGTTAGCCCCAGCTCTGGGCTCCACTCCTCCCCCCTGGTCCCCTAGCCCCCTAACCCTGATAGGGCACAAGCAAACGCCAGCGAATCATCTTCGACATGCTCCAACGACACTCTTACCGCGAGCATATGATTTCTCCTTCTCAACCCTGGGGCCTTTCTCGCAATCGTCTGTTCTTCATTGGCATGGCGAGTATATCTATCCGGGAGCACATCCGTTGGGGTTCGGATGCCCCCTCCGAGCCCACATCCACCCTCGTGCTCACTTCACCCGCCCGCCGCTTCGTCGACATCCGAGTGCTCAACACAGCCCTTGACCAATCAGGAGACAAGTCCCATGGTGCCTCGGTCGCGTTGACGAGAGCGCACCTGGACTGGGCTTTTGGAGGGACGTCTTCTTCCACCCAGGGGACCCGCCTTGACGGCAGTCCTGTCTCTCACTCCGTCTTCCGCCACTGGGTCGACAGCCGCTCCAAGGAGCCAGAGCTAGTCAGCGATGAGGGCGACATGTTTCCTCAGCCAGGTGGCGCCACTTTGGAAACAGGCCGCATGGTGAACCCTGCCACCGGGGCGGAGACTGACTACGAGGAGCTGTGGCGTGATGAAGCGCCACAAGAGGTGGCTACCCTCCCAAAATGGTCTGTTCTTCAACTACACGACGACGCTCAAGAGAAACGCGGCCTCTTCGTCCAGCTTGGCCAACATGCTCAAGGTGTCTTGCGCCTCGGTGGTGTCTTCACCGCGGAGAGGTGGGGGTGGAACAGCTCGTTGTCGAAATGGGAGATCGTGTTCAGGGCGGGGGACGAAATGGCAGTGTCTCTTGAGCATCTTCTACCTGTTTCCCGGGACGCACGCCACGAGGGCGACAAGGTCTACACTCAGGCCGGGACATGGGCTGTCGTGGAGGCGAGTGGCTAGCACGCCACTGTCAGTCTCTGCTGGCGCTCGGAGGATTTGGGCCTCGATAAGCCGGTTCCTGAGACGACATGTACACCAAATCGGAATGGTCTCCTGCAAGATCATTGGGTTCGTCACTTGAAGGATATTGTTCAAGGGACAGGTGGGGGTCACAGCCTCCTCCCGCTGCATGCCCCCCTGCCGTTCCTGCCGTTTCTGCCGTTGCGGATATCCCTTCTTCAATTCAATCGTCTAAGGCTATCCTATCCGCTACTTGTATAAATTCTCTTAACCCGCCTTCTCCAGGTTAACAGCGAAAGTACTCCTCGCTCTGATTTTGGGTCCGAAAAACACTAACACCCAGGGCACGAAGGTGAGCCCCAGAGCGATGCCACCCAGCACACCACCAGCCCGCGCATTCCCAAGGTTCTCGAATAGAGGGAGCGTCACCAACGGGAAAACGCCGCCCAGTATGTTCCTGCAGCACGACTGTGCAGCCAGAGCAGAGGATGCGTACATATGGTAAACGTCCGCAAGATAGTTGAAAGTGGCCAAGTAGACGCTGTAGATCCCCATGGTGGCGAGACAGATGGCGATCGCGGGCGAGATCCAGTGGGTGTCCGGGGTCGAGGTGAAGCCGAAAATGAACAGCCCGATTGGGAGAAGGGTGGCGGTGATGCAAGTGAAGTAGAGGCGGGACTCGGGAGCCTCGACGGGGAAGTGCCGACGGAGGATGGCGTAGAATCTCGCCCTTCGCGTCGTAGCCTGACTGTTATTTTCCCGTTGGTCGGCCATGTCGCAGGAAGAGTCGTCGGACGACCAGTTCTCTGCCCTCCACTGCGGATGCTTCAGCAACTCGTCCTGCCAGATGCCGATGATTGTCGATAGCAACGCTCCGACAATCATAGCTCCGAAGACATACCCGGCGCTCTCAATATTCCATCCGTAAACAGTCTCGAAGACGTAGGGAACGGATGAAAAGGTCAGATACAACACTGCCCAGGCAAAGGACACCCAGAGGGAAAAAGAGAACACGACCGGCTCCGTGACCAGCAAGTGAAACGGACGGTAGATCGAGATGGAGATCATCTTGCCCAGAGACGCCCGCTCTTCGTCCGATTTCACACGCCAACGAAGCCGGATCAGTTGCATTTCGGTGACCGTCCCTGCTTTCGGCCGGCCGAGCGCCGCGCTCTTGTTCTCGTCGTCCGGTCCCATGGCGGTATCGTAGCCATCACTGGAGCTGTTCTGCTCCAACCCATCCTGGGCCGGGTCTCGCAGCCAGACACCGTAATAACCGGCCTTCTCCCTCGCCTCGTACCACTTGTTCAACGCCTTCGCCTTCCGGCTGAGGACCACGCTGCCTCGGCTCTCCTGGAACAGGACAATAATCACTACCATGAGCATCCCTCCCATGATGACCTGATGCCAAAACACCCATTTCCACTTTTCCCCATCATCACCGAACCGATAGACCATCACCGAAGATACCAAGGGCCCAAGGCCAGTCCCCACCAAGACGGAGCCACTGAACAGCGCCATGGGCGTGTTCCTACCCTCCTTCTCCCACAGGTCGGCAATCACGCCTCCAATCATGGTGGAGAAGACGCTCCCACCGACACCGACGAGGAATCGAGAGACCAACATCCCCGCCAAATTGGGGACGAACCCGCAAACGATCTGGAAGATGACGAACAACACCCCAGATACGACGAACACGGGGTATCGGCCATTGATCTCACTGAAGGGTGCCAAGACCATGGGGGCTAGGGCAAACCCCACGCAGAAGGTGGTGATGCCAGTGATCACAGCGATCCGGGAGGACTGAAACTCGGCCTCCATGAGTGCTGCTGGAGGGGAGTAGGAGCCGGCGCAGTAGGCGGCGAGGAGGGTGGCCATGCAGCACAGCAAGAGATGGTATGCCTTGCGATGAGCGGGCCAGAGTGTTGGGTTTGTGAAGGGGAGAAGGTCTGGGTCGGAAGGAGGATCTTGCCCTCGCGGTGAGGCCGTCGTCGAGCGGATGACGTTGTTGGGCGACGGCAGGGGCATGTCGAAGGTCAGGTACAGGTAGGTGATGGATGTTTCGGCATGGCACGGTCGTGGGCCAGGACCGCTGGCGTTGTCGTCGATATCATCCCCAAGCATCTCGGTGCCAGCAAGTGTCTTCGCGGCTGCGAGATGAGGCACCGACTTGACTTCTTGGCTCTGCATGCCGTCGTCCGCGTCCCGAGGCCCTGGAAGGCCAAGAGGTGCACCCCATTTGGACATAGTCGACCGGGATAAGATGATGGAACTTGATGTATTGTCCTCAGAGCGCTCCCCCTTGTTAACGACTCAGGTGGCGCCCAGCAAGCACTCAGGAGCAGCTCTGCCGACCATGGACGATGGTGTCTGTGCTGGAGGAGTGTTGGGAAAAGGTGAGAGGAGAATCTCCAAGCCCAAGGGGGGCCCAAGGGGGGGGCGTATGACTGTCAAGGAAGACCGGTAGAGGCCTCGGGAAGAAGCTGGGAATAACGTAGAACGGCCGGAGTCCACCGCAGGTACGTGGCATATGCTGCAGATTCTCCCGCACCGTACTCAGTGACTGTGGCCCTGGGCCTGTTGGGCTGCTTAGTGAGGCGCCGGAAAGACGCAATCTTCCTCCTTCGGCATACTGAGGGCAACGGACGAGCAACCATCCATCTTCCACCGAGAGGCAGCGACGCTGATAGGTCAACGAGCCAAGCCGGCGGCAAGGAAACAGACATGGTCGCGTCACCATCGGTCTTGGGGAGGGGGGGTAATAGCGCTCCTTTTGGAGGCTTGGGCAGTCCTGGCAGTGCCAGGTGGGCGGGAATAAGTGGAAATACTCGGGGGGTGTCCTGCGGTACAAAGTAGCTCACGAGACCGTCCCCCAAAGGGTGGGGGATGTGCTGCATTGAAGCTTCGGCGTTGCAAGGGAATGCCCGCACCGTTTTTGTCTAGTCCGCCGGATCTGGCCGTCGGATAGCATCCTCCAAATTGTCTTCGGCCGAGTCTCCACGGGAACTTGGAAGCATGACAATCGGGTCTTTTTCGAGCCTCCATCTTGGGCGGGCCATGTACGGCCGGCCATGAAAGGCCATGTACGGCCATGCACCGCCATGCACCGACATGCACCGCCATGCACCGCCAGGCTTCGAGAGACTTCTTGGGATTGCAACTGTCATTCTCGTATTTACGAAGGAAAGGAGATTACCCTCTCGACCCCTTCCGTATTCTCGACGGGTCGGATCGGGCCCTCCAGCCTCTGTAGAGCATCTTGTCGAGCCGTAGAGATCCTTTCCGCTTGGTCGAACGGGTCTTCCAGCTCGCACGCCTTCGTCATGTTGTCGTCGTTCGATTTGTTCTCCCACCATCGACCCTCATCTTCCTCCACCCCTTCCGCCAGTGTCCCATCCTCCTTTTTGCTGACCGCTTGTGGCTTTTCATAGTCCTTTGACCTGCCCCCACCCGCCCCCGGCGGCATCCACACTCCGCCACCAACTAGTTCAGCAAACTTGCCTCTCCGCGCTAGCAACTCATCATACCTTCCCTCTTCGGCCACAAAGCCCTGGTCCATCACCGCGATCCGCTCGGCCATTCTCATCATCTCTTTGCTATGCGTGACAACCACCACCGTCAGTTTCTCTGCAACACTGGCCTTGCGTGATTCATGGATCAAGCCCTTGATGGCAATCCTCACGCTCTTTGCCCCCTCGACATCCAAGGCACTCGTTGGCTCATCCAACACCAGAAGCTTGGGCTTGCGGACGAGGGCCCTGGCGATGCTGAGACGTTGCGCCTGTCCTCCGGAGAGTCCAACTCCGCCTTCGCCGACCGTGGTTGAGTACCCGTTTGGCAGAGAGATGATGAAGTCGTGGATGCAGGCCAGTTTCGCGGCTGCCACAACGGCGGTCGGTTCTCGATACGGTGAGTCGGGGTGCAGTCCGTAGACGATGTTCTCGAGGACGGAGGTGGGGAAGAGGAAGGCGTGCTGAGGCACACATGCCATGTGCGTGCGGAGGTTAGGGGTTGAGACATCGTAGGCCGGGACGTGTGCGAAGCTGAGAGAGGCTTCCGGATGACTCGGCCTTCCCTTGAGCGGACGGGCGAACTCGCTACAACTCGGTAATCGTACCAGTTCCTCTGTCGCAGGACTACCGAGTGGTTCGTAAAGCCGGAGGAGAAGGTGAGCAATGGTACTCTTGCCACACCCTGAAGCACCCACAATGGCCAGACAGTCGCCCTGATTGATTGACAGGTTCACATTCCTCAGCACATTCCTCAGCACCTTATGGGGCCCCTCCCGACTGCCCTGAGCAGCAGGATACGCAAACCGCAAGCCCCTCATCTCGACTGGGAACGGCGTCAACACTTTTTCATCCCCGCGACCCTCGTGGCTGCCCTGGTAGCTCAGCGTGGCGTAGTAGAGGATCTGGATGGCCGTTGCCTTTGCCTGGGCAAGCTGCGGGATGTTACTTAGATTCGCCGTTGCGGTCCCCATGCTGAACAGAAGCAGGTTGATAACCTGCATTACGTCCGTGACCGACGTAGTGGACCCACGCTCGGTAAGCAACACTGTGGCGTACCAGAGTACAAGTGCCGTGTCCCACCACGATAGAGCCTGGGTCAACCCGTAGAATAGCCCAGTCCAAATAGCTCTCTTGACGCCAACCTGGTAAGCATCCTCGGCCATGGACGCATGTTTGCGGTTGAAGTAGTCCTCCAACGTCAACGCTCTGACCACACGGATGTTCAAGAAGGTCTCGAAAGCCACCGACCCAGCAGCCTCCGCCATAGCATCGGTTTTGGCCTCCCACGTCGCGCATATCTCCGCATTTGATCTCATGGCAGCATACACCACTGGTACAGAACCCAGCATGACAAGTGTCAGCTTCCAGGAGACGATCAAGGCCCAGAACACAGCCCCGAGCATCATACCTCCAACCATGAGGACGATTGGCACAAACTTCCCCACCAGGTTCCGCACCTCCTCTGCGTTGCGATCCAAAACCTCAACAATTCGTGATGGAGAGTGTCGTGGCTTGTCGAAAAACTCCTTTGGCTGAGACAATATTCTCTTGAGAGCCTCAAGACGGAGAGAATCCACCCATGATTGACCAACGCACTGCATGAGGTAATTCGCGGTGAAAATCGAGAAGCCATCCACAACGGCGACGATGAAGAGGCGGATGGCCCAGGTCAGCCCCTCTGCAGACTTCTGGGAGGGTGGAGAAGTTGACCAGAAGACGGAGAGAAGTTCAGAGAAAACGTAGGAGAATACGGGGTTGCATCCTGCTGCGACAATACTGGCGAAAATTCCGACAATCGCACGGAGGCAGTCCTTCTTGTTGAGAAGCGGCCAGACGGTGCCGAGGATTTTGGCGAGGGAGAGGCCATGCTTGTCTTTTTTCGCACATTCTGCTCGCTTCGTCTCAACAAGCCTGTCTTCTGGGATGAGTTCTGCAGACATGTTATCTGAAGTCTCTTTGCTGATGCCGTTGCTTGATTGCTGTCCATCCTGACCAGCCGTTGGCCTTCGAACAGGGAGACGGTGAGCTCTAATCGCATCTCCCATTTCAAGAACCACGTCAAGACTGGACCTTCTTGCTCGGTACGAGCTGCCTTTGCGATCTAATTCGGGCCTGTCCCTCCTGTGACCATGCTTCCACTCCTGACTGGAGCCTGAGCCTCTTCGCAAAGCTCGGCTTCGGTCACTCTCTGTGTGAGTTTTTGGTGCACTCCAAATGTCCTTGGCATGCATCATCATGTGGGATGTTCTTTCACCAAGTGTGATGCTGAAGAGGCCGCTATTTCTTGACGAATTGCCGTCGCTCTGCTTGGGAAGAAGCTTAGATAGGCGGAATTTGGCGACAGGCATCTCATCCACGACTGATTCCGAGTCTATCACACCTGGCGAGAGCCTTTCGCTAGCCAGGGAAGTCGTCGAGTCGCCATCGTCTCCCTCGGTCAAGGCGACCATCGCAGCAAACATGCCCGCTTCATCCTTGACCAGATGCTTTCGGTAGCCTTTCTGTACAAGGGAGGCCTTATCCACGACGTAGACGTAGTCGTCGTTCTGAATCTGGTTGACGTCGTGCGTGATGATGATGGTGGTCTTGCCGGCCCGCCAGATCCTGATAGCTTCCAAGATGAGAACTCTGCTAACAGGGTCAAGACCGCTGGTGACCTCGTCCAAGATCAAGACTGGCGGATCTCTCAGCCTGGCCCGAGCCAAAGCAAGTCGTTGCTTTTGACCACCACTGAGATTGTAGCCCCCCATGCCAACGTTTGTATCCAGTCCATCTGGGAGACCGGCAATTGTTGACTGGAGCATGGCCATATCACAGGCTGCCTGAACGTCTTCCCGCGTGACACGAGAGGGATCGTGGCTCCCAAAGGCGACGTTCATGAAGACGCTGTCGTTGAAGAGAATGCTTGATTGTTGAATCAAGGTGACGTTGCTCCGGACCCAGTTGTCGGCCAGGGTTTCGACGGGATGGCCGTCGATCAGGATGCTTCCGGAGCGAGGATTATAGAACTTGAGGATGAGGTTGCTGAGCGTACTCTTGCCCGAACCGCTCCTGCCGACCAAAAAAGTCATCTCACCCGGGGCGAAGAAGAAGGAGGACGGGCTGAGTACAAGTTTATCCGGGTTGGACGGATACGCAAAGCTGACATTGTTGAGCTCAATGTCACCAGAGCACTTCTCCGGGCGATGAGAGCCCTTCATGTCGCGCAGCTTCTTGCGGCTCTCTGCCATGTCCAGAACGATGGTCTGGAGGGATTTTCCGGCCGAGATCCCCTTGGCCAGAACAAGCCACTGCGGCCCGAAACCCTCGAGCGCTTGGAGCGCCGTCAGGGCTGCATAGAAAGTCGTCATGGCATCTCCTGCTGTGATCGAGCCTTTGTTGACCAAATACATCGCAAACCAGAATCCGACCACAAACAAGGCAACCATCCAGAACTTGACATAGCCCATCTGCATGGAATTTCTGCGTGCTTGTCGTATGAAGTATGTGCTGGCTCTCTTGGCAGTCTGCATGTATTGCCAAACCTCGTTGTCAAACCCGTTGTAGACCTTGACAAGATCGATCGCAGTCACCGCCGCGGTCACGATCTTTGCAGCCTGGGCAAGCTCACTCTTTTGTGCATCAATGGCAGTTTCCAGGCCTCGGCCGATGAGGGCCAGGGCAGCCACAGACACGGGGATGGTGGCTAACAAGACGAGCGTAAGCTCCCAGCTGTAGTAGAGCGCGAGCACGAGGCAACCTATGGCGATGAAGATGTCGGTGACGAGGAACCCAAAGACTTGAGATGCTGCGAGTTGAAGCTCCCGAGTCTGACTGCGATCGGAGTCAATGGTGTACCAGCGCTGTACTCTCATGCTGGATTGGATCACTTACATCTGTATGCTGGACAAGGCACTGCTCACTCCTTCCTCTGGACTGTCGAACCATGCCATTTCCTTGTAGAGGAGATTGGTAAACAACGTCTCTCTGGCACTCTTTGCCATCAACTCCCCAAAGATGATCCACGTAGTCATGAAGGCCGAATTGAAGACCCAGGCTGCTGCACCCATCGCTGTGAGAATCACACACCAGAAGACGACGTCAGCCGCGGCCGTCTCCTTGGTCATTGTGCCGGCGCCAAGAGGGGTGACGATGTCCATGAACTTGCCGAGGAAGATGGCGTTGGAGGTCTTAGCTCCGGCAGCACATACAGCCGCGACAACGGCTAAGACGAGAGCGCCGGTGTGTTGACGCTCTGCGAAGGCGAAGATATGCCGCCATGTTGCTTTGGAGGAGGGAGCTTGGTGCGTGTTCTGCTTGGTGTTCTCCTCCCGGCATTCGGATTCCGACTGCGTAGGGATGCCACTGCCTGCTTTCCCCAGGCTGCTCGACGGAGGTGAGGCCATGTCGCCTGACCTTCTTTCCCACTGGATTCTGGACTGTAGCGTACGAGAGATCGGACTGCTTCTGAGACAGACGATACGATCGATGAGATGCTGGTGGTGTAAAAGACAAGCCACGATGAAAGGAAACGCAGAGAGAGACCATATCGCACTCACGGCGGAGACAGAAGCAGTAAGAGTAGAGTAACGATATTTTGATTGAAATACTATATGTGCGGGAAAGTAGAATGGACCGTGCTACCACGTTGGATGGAAACGGGTGTATAGTGAGAGGCTGTGTGAGGGGTCGAGTTGGTATTGTGCTTGAGGCCATTTCCAAGTACAATGTCAAGGAGCACAATGGGTGTAGAGGCACCCTTGGACTGGCTCCTCCCCAGAAGGAAAGTAACAGTGAAGACACGGATGGAAAAATGGGCCAGGTACCATTAACCGGTAGCACATGGATTCAGAAAGAAGAATGACGAAAGAACTTCAGCGCAAACATACGTAACCTGAGCCCATTCGCGATCGGGTTCGGGATTTTAAGGGTTGCCGTTCAAGTCTTTGTTCGATTGACTGAATGTTGCGCGTGGCGCAAGGCTTGTACCGGATCTCAGGAAAATCAAACCCAGATGTGTTTAATCACGTTGTATATCGGTGTCGGTTGCTTCCTTATTGATAAGGTCGCCGTCGATTGGGTATCTAGGGAGTTGGGAGGGAGTAGAGGTCGGCTGCGCCCTACTTCTTTGCCTTTGCCGCCCGGTCCTGCTCATAGATCCAGTCATTCAAGCCCTTCCGGTTCCGTGCGATCTCGATAGCATAGAACTGCATGCGAGGGACTGTTCGAGTATCAGTCAGTATTCCAGGGTCTTGTCTGGCTTCGTTCGCCTCGGGTCCAGATGATCCAGCTCGCACACCCGAACCGTCATGCCCTGCTCGGCAAGACACGAACTTGTGCTAGCAGTCCTGAAGTCGTGTAGTACTCACCGAAGATGGTACCGTGCTGTGTGTATTCCTCCTTGGGGTCCTTGCGCAGCATAGTGCCAAAACTGTAATCGTCGACCTTGTTCTCGTAGGCCATCATGAAGTCACGCCACCGCTTCTTGCCCTCGGGACTCTTCATCTTCTCCTCGTTGATGGGCTCGGCAGGGTCGAACTCGGGGAAGTCCTTGCGGAGGTGGTTGTAGATGTCGTCGTCTATCTTGGTCAGACGCAAGGTGCTGCCCTTGACCTTCTCGAGGATGGCCCAGTAGGTCTCGAGGTGTTGGACGGCTGTGACCGTGACCGGAACCGGAACCGTATTGTTAGGGAGATATGGGAGGTTTGTGGGAGTGTGGCAGACAACGTACCCTTGACAGCGAACTGCTTCTCGATCTGGTGGCCTCCAGTTAGTATTTGGCATGTGACATGGTGATGCATCAGAGTCCCATGCATCTGCCAGGCCCTCACTTACCTCTTCGAAGTTGTCAGCGTCGTCACCTTTGAAATTGGCAGGCACCTGCTGGGTGCCTGCCATGGAGCTGGCGAGAAGGTCCTGTTCGTCGGACATGTTGTGGTGTTTCTTCAAGAGAGTTGAGGAGTGTTGTGAGTCCAGCTGGAGCTGCTAGCCCAAGGCGTTGCTGATAGTTGCCAGTTCCAAGTTTGGAGGGGTAATTTTGAACATTGAAGTTCTGCCAGTAGAAGACTGCGGGGCACTCCATGTCGTCAAGCCTGCTGCACTGAGGCCCCGGCCTGCAAGGACAGGGGTGGCACCTGGCACGGGCTATATTGGGTTAGGTAAGCTCCCCGGCCACCGACGACGTATCTGACATCAACACAATTTTCTGAAGCTTCAAGGTCAACCCCTCCATCCCTCCAGCTCCAGATCGCATCTGGGCCTGCACTGCTTTCTGCTGGGCTGCCACGACATCATGGCTCCTCATGCACAACAAAAGGCGGTGTCCATGGACACATCGAAGACCGCTTCCCAAACTCCATCTGGCATAAATCGACAGGCCAAAGCATGTTCACTCACATGCACTCATACTGTCTGACCGTTTAGTCCAGAAGCCAGGTTATGCGCCACTTCTGTTCCGTCGCCGATCCTGTCTCCCTCTCTGGTGCCTCCACCAGGCTTCTCCTTGGCCATGCCGACAGTCCCGGCTCAAAATGAAGAACTCTCTCTTGTTTGTTGTCTGGTGGGCCGCATGTTGAAGTCCCCTCAGCCCTATTCTACGAGTCAAATGGGCTCATGCCAACATGGACTGCCCTGCCCTACCTCTACCTGTGCGCTCATATAGTTCACCTGTCACTGGTTCTTTATGCTCTGTTTCTCCCTCTCTTTCTCTTTCTCTCTCTTGATGGTCTCATATACGTTCTGGCTCCTCCTGCTTCGCCTCCTGCTTCACATGAATTACTGTATTTCCATCACACCACACACTATCTTATCTCTACTTCAACTTGCTAGTGCTGGAGATGGCTTCTAGTCACTACTCTCTATTTCGGCTTATCTTTGTCTGTTGTCTCTGTGCATGCTGATCACTGGGATATGAAAGGGGATGGAGGGCCATACTTGGATGGATATCAACAGCTTTTCGTCTCCACCCACCCAGTATGAGGTTCAGAACTGGCTATTTGGCCGCGGCCATATAGTGCAGGCAAGTATGAGTAGCAGTCCCGGAGATGGAGGAGGCGGAAAGAAAGAGCCCAGAAGAGGTGATGGTGGTGAAGCAAGATCGACGACTCAGAGACATTCATCCTACTTTGGACTTGCTCTGGAGAAGGATAACGAAGAGAGGGTGAAGCTGGAGAAGGGCCACAGGAGGACTTGCTCACATGGGCATCATCTTGTCAGGGCACAGCCAAGAGAACGAGGAAGAATAGCAGAAGAGAATCTACAAGATGGGTGGCAGAAGGGCACTCATGTTATCGAGAAAGATGCATTGGCTGCAGAGTATGGCGGGCACAGCGGGCACAGCGGGCACAGCGGGCACAGCAGGCACAGGAAAACATCGTCACAAAGGAGTGGGCAAGTGCACAGGTTTTCGTCTCACTTTCAAGTATGGAAAAGAGAGAGGGAAAGTTTGGCAAGTAGTGCTGGATCAGGTGACACCCTGGTTGGGAGCTCACCTTCGTCTTCGTCGTCACCTACTTGTACGCGCTTTTCTGCAGGGAGCTTCTCAAAACCCAGACCCAACCTGTCGGCAAACTCACCTCCACCCACAAACTTGACCTCGCCGACTCCCAACTTGCTCCCCACCAAGACCAACTTCAACTGTCACACCACAAGAACCCCAGCATCAAGACTGCTGGTCGACACTGAAACGACGATGGAGGATCACTCCAGGGTGTCCAAGGCATTGGATGCCTTCAAGCTGTCCAAGGTTGCTGGTAAGGCTCTATCCCTAGGCTGCAGACTTACACTTTCAGGCCTCTCATGCACTCCAACTTTCACACAATACAAACAAAGTCATCTTGCTTATATGTGATGCGCCCTTGCCGTGCAGCTTGATTGACCGTTCAATAGCTTCCTCCAAGGGAAAACACAAGGACCGTCGGCAGGATCAAGAAGACACAGATCACATCGACGATGCACAGCACAAACTCCGCCCTCAGCGTTCGTTCGCCCAGATTGGGCGTATGCTGCATCTCAGTCGAACTGGTTCTCGTGGTCATACCACCCAGTCATCGAAATCCCCACCACGCTCACCACCACGCCAGTACGGTTCGCTGCGTGGAACCGCTCACAGCTCTGTCGGTGAAGCCGGTGCTTACAGCCCACGTGTTGGCCTCCGTCGGCACCACTCACTCGGTCACCTTGGTCGAACCGGTCATAACGGTCTCGCTACCATTGAGCGGCTGGCCCAATCTGCAGAAGAGCAACTGGTCGATGTGGGCGACGAGAGGTCGAACCCAGACTTGCTTGGTTCACTCGACTACCATGACTTCCTCTCCGGCACTTCTGACAGGAAAACCGAGCTCACCCTGAGCCCCACTTCGGCCAGTCAACCTGGTGCTTCTGCCCCGAGGCACAGCAGTGACGTTGGCGTGGAGTTTGGTGGTTGCAGAACCCCTCAGACTGCAATCAGATCCAGACCCATCCAGGAATCTCTGGTCCCAGCCCCAACCCACCAGACTTCCCGGCAGAACCTGTGAGTTTGAACCACACATGGCTCCAGTTCCAGCTTAATCTGATCTTACCTCTGACAACCACATTCATCTTCTCCAGGAAAACCAAGCAATCTCTGCCTCTGCTGGAGAGATGGTCTCAACACCGGAAAAGGGAATTTTCCACTGCTGGTCTTGTCGTCGAACTGCCACTCCACCAACCCTCACTCGAGACCCTGTGAGTTTTCAGCGCACCCCGTCCTCCGTTTGACCTTCTACTGACATGCTATCTGCAGGAGAACCCAGCAATCTCCGAGCTTCGAGAAGTCAAGAGTTCACCGATTGGCAGATCTGTTCGCGTGGGACAATACATCCAGTGCGAACCCGAACAGGCACGTTTCTTCCTCATTGAAGGAATCGGTCACCGCTCCGGATACTGCTGTTAGAACCCCAGGCCCAATTCTACCTATCTTGATCGGTGGCCTTCCGTTTCCTGGTCAATCAACGCCCCAGTCGCGATTGCCTTCAACTCCGCGTCCACCTATCGATGCTGCGACGGGCCTAGCTCCTCTAGGCCACTTTGATCAACAGCCTCCCACTCCCGGCCCAGTGGGAACCATCCCACACACACAAATCGACCCCAAGAAGATCAAGCCTTTCATCGGCCCACTGCCACGACAACAACCGCCACCGACCAGACCCCTTCCATATCCACCAATAACTCTGAAAAGACGGGTCAACATGGCTAGCAGCGAGGCTAAGGCGGACGCCGCCAACGATCTTATGCTGCCTTCTTCCTCCAATGTCTTCCCCGAAGCCATGACACCCACAAAGCAGCGCGCGCTGAGCTTCAAATCCAGGGGATCCATGGCCGACCGTACGGAGCACAGCCTCGAGTCCAAGACCGGACAGAGGTCTGTCAAGAATAAGCGTGCTTCGCTGCGCAAGAAGGTTTCCACTCTATTCGGCGAGGAGGCATCTTCTCCTTCTGCGTCTCGCGCTGCAGACGCCGACGACAATGCCAGGTCCACCTCGACGTATCGCCCTATCTCTCTGCACTCTCTTGAATCCGAGAGCATCTCTTTCTCCGATATCTTTGACGACGTCTATAATGCCTCGCGCGACTCGACTGCTGGCTCTCCACGTTCCGCTGGCCCTTCGTTCAATTATGGACGTCCTTCCCTGTCTATCTTGTCGGAAGCTGTCATTGCCGGCGGGACTGCGTCACGGGAGAGTGTCCCAAGCCAGACCACGGCCCAGACTGTCTCGCGAGAGGAGGTCGCTGATCGTTTAGCAGCTCGGCTTGGTGTCACGGACTCGGCTTCCCGAGCCGCCATCCTCGAGGCTTTGGCCCAAGTAGCCACTGGTGCCCCTCCCCTGACCGATCACCCAGCTTTTCGCGGCGACTTGGCTCTTCAGGCTCGTCTCGGAATGATCAAACATCCTCCCGACGGAGCTGGTCTTCAGGGAGCCCGTGGCATACTAATTCATGATGACAGCAATACTTCACCGGTCCCTACGCATGTCGTCGCACTTACTGCGATGGCTGGCTTGCACGTTCCTCCTCTCAACGTTGGTCGTCAGCGTCCTACCCAGGTCGCCCTCTCCACCCGACACGCTTCGCGTTCGACAGCCGCAACGGTAGAGCCACTTACGGGGTTTACAACTAGGTACTTGACTGCGGCGCCTGATGTGACGAAGGGCCAAGATCCAAATGTTGATGTAGACCCGTCTCCAACTTTCGACCGTTCTGTCGATGTGACATGGTTTCGATACGCACAGAAGGGAGAGCGTGGTGTTAGGATGAGCTTTATTCCCAACCTGCCCAAGAAGTTCGACCAAGTCAGCACGACCTTCAGGCTCAAGCATTCTCGCGGACGCGTGTCTGAGAGCACCAAGTACGATGGCTTGCAACGATTCGCGTACTTTGACTTGGATGGTCCGATCCGCTTCAAGATCATGGAGAAGTTGCTCGAAGACTATCTCCCCGGCAAGCCTATTCTTCTCAACCACGTGCGCCACGCCTCTCCTGCTTGGCCTGACGACGCTTTTGCCACCCTCTGGGTAGTGCTTGGGCCCCTGCAGAATATTCTCTGGGCCTGCCCTCGCCTTCGGGCAGACGTCATGACCACAGTGTTCATGACACAGCCGTTCCACGTCATCTTCAGTCCCTTTGTGAAGCCGATCACCCAGCCTCTCCCGACCAAGTGGCTCTTCAAGTATGTCTATTTCATGCAGGATGTTCGCGTCGAGTTGGATATGACCAAGCTCGGTTTCGGCCCAACCTGGCAGGCAACCGGTCTGAGCACCAGACTCTGGGACATCGGAAATCTCGTCCATATCTTTGTTGAGGAGGTGCTCAAGCGTGACCCCTACGTAAACCCCATGGGACAGCTGACGATTCATTGCCGCCGGTTCTTCGGTTATCGTCAAGGCAAGAACCCTTACCGGGGTGACGTGAATTTTTACAAGTATCCCTTGGGCGAAGGCGAGGATCAAGAGAAGCACTCCTCCCACCCCGAGGGCCAGCCTTGGAACTATGGACGCGACCCTGCCAGTTTTCCCCCATCCGTCAACAACCCGTACTCTGGTCACCGTCGTCATCACACAGGTGGACCTGAGCGAGTTCCGTTCGTCCACGAAGGTCATATGTCCGTTGCCAATCCTTTTCATAAGCTCACCGGACGCGTCTGGGTGGTCCGAATGGTTGGCATGAGCGAGAAGTGGACTATGGACTTCTTGAAGTTCTGGCCCAAGGCTGAGCACGACAAGATTCCGAAGACGGACCTCGGCCTTCACCTCGATCGCTACACTCCTTCGCGTCACTCCTACGCCGCTCCCGGCCACGCAATTTTCCTCGATTACGGGATGCGCGCTGGCATTCACCGATTTCCCCCTCTGCCCGATTCGGAGCCAATGGTTTGCGCCGTTTACGACCGAAGCAATGACGTCTTCATCGAGATGGGATCCGGCAACATCTTGACCGTCAAGGAGAACGGCGTCGAGTTCATTGCTCGTTCCGAAAACCCACCTATTCCCAGATCCGATATCCCAGCCAGTGGAGGCTCTCCAGTTTCCCTGGATGCCCTCACCGTCGCTCCTTCGAGGATCCCGGGTCCCGTCGGGGCTCCCATTAGCCCGACTATGCAAGCCATGAGAAACGGCACCCCCAAGAAGGCCCTTCAGCTTTTGGGCCTTGAGGATGACAACGACTCCACGGTCACTCCCAGTACCTCACCCACTAGCGATGACGACGACAGCCTTATGACGCCGACGACGTCTCGTGTGTCTGTCGCTGGGACCCATGCGCCCCAGTGTCAGGTCTCTCGGGAGGTGGACACTGATGACGACCAGCTGTCAGATTTGGCATCGCAGCACCGCCGCTCGAGCTCTACCACCGCCTCCGGGCCCAGGGCTTTGTCGACCAAGAAATCGTTCCTTGGTCTGACAGGTGGTAACCGCCGAAAGCCCGCCAGCTGAGGGCTTGCGCCGCACTGTCGGCTGTACCTCGAGAGACGGACACGATCGGCATATCAACTTCAACAGGTTACCGTAAGTGGATGATGCCATGGTTTTGGCTTCTCCGTGGTTCTTTTCTTCGGCTCTCTTCTGAAAATGACGTTCAGATCGCAATGGGCTTTTTCTTGTGGACACATGTCTACGACTTTTGAAGGTTACCATAAGTTTTCGAGAAGAAATCTGCAAGATTTCCCTCGTGGACGGTTCTTTCGCAGCAAGCATTGGTTTGAGCCTCTGGCCTTGTTGATATCTCACTTGTAGATGTCAGTCCCGGATTTTCGACCTTGGTGGACAACACGATTGTCTTTTGCGGCCTTCGATGCTTATGCTTCTACATCGTGAAGCAGCACAAAACACGGGAGGTCTCTCCTCTCGGCATCTTTCTCGTTTCGATACTCTCGAGACCTACAATCCTGCTGGAACTTTTGCGGCAGGCATCAATGCCCCACTACCGCTTTAACGCGTGTTTGAATAGCTCTTCGTCCCTTCGGAATGATGATACCCCATGGCCGCCAGGCATTTATTTACAGCCAGGTCGCCTATGCGTAATGGATTATGCTTCTACAATTAGTTGGAAGATGGCCCCGCCAACAAGAGTGAGGAGATCTGGAAAATGATGGACTCTGGTGATTGGCACGGACAGGATGAAGGGATGGATAATTTGCGAAACTGCTGTTGGCGAAGGACGGTCTAGTCTCCTACGAACTTTCTCTGGTGGTGGGCAGATGACTTGATCGGGGACAGTAATGGATGCCCGGGAAGCAAGAAAAGCACAAAAACAAGACAAAGTTTACCACTGGTCAGGAACTGCCTAGACACACGAACATGTGCGCCCGCGACTGGAAGTGACTCCGGGCCAGTCAGACGAAGCGATCTTCGCGCCTTTATATCTACGATGGTATTTTGTAGCCATGAGTATGATGGGAACTCCGCGTGCGAGGTCGTTTCCCCACTGCTCTCACCAGGGTCTCCCCAGCTTCCCCGCAAAATCCTCTGCACCACCACAACGGTTCATGACGTTCATGTGCATGAACATCTCTTTGGTGGCGGGGGGGGGGGGACCGAAATTGGACCGATAGATGAGGAGAAGGGGGCTCAAAATCAAGCTCCCGGATTAGGTAGTGCAGATGGGAACCTGAAAAGGGGTTGCTATCCCGAGCGGATATTCAATGATTTATGCAGCAGCGGGCCGCCGAAGGAAAACACTCTCATCACACCGGCCTAGAGGTTCTCTGCTCGACATCGATACGCCAAGTCTTCGGGTAAGGAGATCGGGACGAATTGCGGCCGAGCCTGTTGGCGGTGTGCGGCTGGCCCTTGTTATTGGGGGCCTTTTGTCCTTCTTTTTCTTGCTTGGGTTTTTCCTTCCTTGTAGGGGAGGATGTTTCCTAGCAGTTATCATAAGTCCTGGCTATCCATTGGCGCGGGCGTGGCTCAACCCCACAAGCAAACATGAGTTCGCTGTAGCTTTGACTTCCAGATGCCTGCAGGTACTATAGTGTAAAAGAGGGGAGAAGGGGAGAGGATGGTAATATGACTGTTGCATGTCTATAGGGAAAGGAACCCACAGTATGCCTTTGGCCGTCTACCCAGCGGCTAAATGATTAGTTTCATCTAATGGGAGCCTGGACATGAGTTCTTTCCTTCTTTCCAGCGCAATCGCCCCGACCTCAACCTGTCTGGTCCCAATTTCTTTGCATACAACAACGCTCCCTCCCCCTCCCTTCACCCACCCGGCTCTGCCCAGGTGATGACGGCCGTGTCAGCATGAAGGCAGCATATTTCGCGCCTTTTACTGCCCTTTCCCAGACTGTGACCATGTCACTTCCCTCGTGCACGGTTGGATCTTTTCAAAATGTCCTACCCCCCTATGCCACCATCCTGTCAGCCGTGCCTATTGCAAACGGGAGCACGTACGGCGAGGGAGCAGCAGACATCCCCTACCCGACCAACCCCACCAACCTCCCGGAAAACTGTGCTCTAACGATCAACGTGACAACGTCATCCTCCTCCAGCTTCCGGTTCGGAATCTTCCTGCCAACACTGTGGAATGGCCGGTTCTTGATGGTTGGGAATGGAGGCTTTGCAGGGGGGATCAACTGGTTGGACATGGGTGCGGGAATTCGGTACGGCTTTGCGGTGGTGTCAACGGACACGGGACACAACTCGACTACTGGCGATTCGACGTGGGCCTTGAATGCCCCCGAAAAGAGGGAGGACTTTGGATACCGCGCCATCCACGGCTCGACGGTGATAGGCAAGGACTTGACGGAAGCATTCTATGGCCGGAGCATCTCTTACTCGTACTACTCGGGCGCCTCGACGGGTGGGAGACAGGGCCTGCGCGAAGCCCAGTTCGACTCGGACTCGTTCGACGGGTTGCTGATCGGAGCGCCTGCGTGGTGGACGAGCCACATGCAGCCGTGGACGACCAAAATCGGCAGCTTCAACCTCCCCGTCAACTCGTCAAAGCGGATCCCCGTCGACAAATTCGACATGATCAGCACCGAGGTCATCAAGCAGTGTGATGGTGTGGATGGTGTGGTGGACGGTATTATCAGCTCTCCGGACCAATGCGAATTCGATGCCTCGAAGCTGCGGTGCCACTCGGCCGGATTGAACGCGTCGGGCTGCTTGAGCGACGAGCAAATCGACACGCTCAAAAACATCTACGGCGACTATTACGCCGACGGCAAGTTCACATTCCCCGGTTTGAATCTTGGTACGGAGTCACAGTGGGAAGTGTTGCTGGGAGGGACGACGCCCAACTCGCTCGGCGACGGGTATTTGCAGCATTTCCTCCTCGACGACCCGTCTTGGAACTGGACGCAGTACACCGATGGCCTTGTGTGGGAGGCAGATGCTGTAGACCCTGGGAAAATCACAGCAGATGACTACCAGGCCATGGAGGCGGTGATGCAGAGGGGCAGCAAGATGTAAGTGATCCTTGATCTTCTAGAAGGGGTGATGACTGACCCGAGATGCAACAGATTCATGTTCCACGGCATGTCGGACGGGCTGATCTCGACACGAGCCTCCAACGTCTTCTATGACCAAGTTGCGCAGCTGATGGGAGGATACGACAAGCTGGATAGCTGGTTCAGGCTGTTCCTGGTGCCGGGGATGCAGCACGTTACAGGCACGGCCGTGGACGCTCCGTATTATTTTGCGCAGCCCAACGCAGCGGGAGACCTGGGGACGGACGTGTTCTCGACACCTGGGTTCGAGGATGCGCAGCACGACGCTCTGATGGCGTTGATGGACTGGGTGGAAAAGGGAGAAGCCCCAGACCAGGTCATCGCCACAACTTGGAACAACTCGACGGACCCAACCTCTGGTGTGCTGAGACAGAGGCCTTTGTGTCCGTGGCCCCAGAGAGCGGTGTACAATGGAACGGGAGACGTTGACAGCGCAAAGAGCTGGACGTGCTCATCCTGATCCTCCAGGACCAGCGATGGCGAACCAAGGGAGGCGTTTGATTCGCTGTGGAAATGTGAGAATCGTCCTTCGACTCAGAAAAGCGTGAAACGAAGCCCCGTGAAATGTATAGCATGATTCCATGAGATAGAGCTCCATGAACTTGTCCTGTCTCGTCTGGCAGTCCTGGCT
>MUZH01004142.1:0-47679 GCA_003012965.1 Juglanconis oblonga | reverse complement strand
CCGCTGACCCCCAGCATCATGATGGCTCCCCCACACACACATTCTTTCCGCCCGCAGCGTTGCCGCCTCTCGACCACAAGACAAGTCACGATGCGACTTCGAACACAGACACGCAAACATCAGCTTGAACCCGCCTGATGACCCGCCTGACGACCCGCTCCTTCAGCGGCGCTGCGCCCGAGGCTGAGAAGGTGAGCTGAGTCTGGGCATGCTCGTGGTTGCCCAGGTGGTGCTGACTCCTGTCGAATAGTTTCAGCCCACCACTTCCAGGAGGTGACATGGTGAGTAAGTAGTATGGCAAGGTGAAGAAGTATAAGCAAGTCGAACGTGGATGTGGATGAATACTCCTCCAGCATTCCGGAATGTCACGGAGCGCATAGCCCGCGTTGACTATTGCAAGCGAGCGTACGAGATGGACACAATAGTGGTGCGCAGCAAGATCAGTTCCTCGGATATATACTCCCTAGTCTATTGATTTATTCATCGTCATTGTCTTAGATATTGTTGTACAGTACAAATGATCTCTCATGATGCCTGTCATGATGCCGAAACGCCAGACCTGTGTCATTAGTCCCGTAGTCATCTCCCGACCGCTCCCTTCCTGATGCTCAACTCCGCTGTCCTCGTCCATGAAGGCCCTCTTGAATTGCCAATCAAATGAAATCAAATCAAATCAAATCAAATCAAATCAAACCAAACCAAGCCAGACCAAGCCAGGCCAAGCCAGACCATTGGTACCCAAATCAAGCAGCCACAGCAGGGCCGACGCCAATAGAATCCAGACTCCAGTCGCGCTTGAGCGTGGCCAGTTTCCGCCGGATGCCATCCCCGATGCGCGTGCTGACCCCTGCCTCAATAGTCTTGATGCCCAGGTCAAGCACATCCAGCGGATGATCCAGGCTCACCACCAGGCCATCCACCCTCGTAAGCACGGGCGTCCCGTCCCCGCCCCACAGATACGCGATCACCGCCGGATCCTCGGGCGTCACCTGGTCGACGGCCACGCTGCCGCGCGCGCTCACGCCCGAGCCCGCGGGGCTGCCACCCCCCAGCGCCTCCTTGCTGCTGGACCCGGGGGGCGCGCCGCCCGCCCCCACCGACGACGTCGCCACCGGCGGCGACGGGGGCGAGCACGTCGTTGTGGTCGTGGTCGTCGTCGTCGTCGTGGTCGTCGTCGTAGTCGTGGTGTTGTTGAAGCTGGGGTCCAGCCGGCCGAGGCCGTCCGTCCACAGGATGAGCGTCACGCGGTACAGCGCGGCGCTCCACCACCCGGGCTGCCGATCCGCCGGCAGCCCGCGCAGCAGCCGCAGCACCTGCCCGCAGTGGAAGATGGCCTCCTCGCGCTGGTAGATGCAGCGCTTGTGCCGCAGGCCCAGCTCCCAGTACGTAGGGCCCGCGGCCGCGTCCTCGAACCCTTCCTTGCGCGCGAGCCGCTCGATCTCCGGGAAGCTGGTCACGGCGTTGAGGGAGATGAGGTGGTACAGGACCAGGTTGCATTGCGTGACCGCGCAGCTCGGCTTGTTCTTGTGCAGGCTGACCGCGAGCTCGTACCATCTCTGCAGCAGGGCCTGCACCTCCTCCAGGCGCTGGTTGGTCGAGGCCTTGCTCATGGTGCGGCCCGTGGCGGTGCGCCGTGTGCTGAGGATGTCGCTGAAGCAGGAGAGCATCTGCCGCAGGTGGCAGAGGAGTGATTGTAGTGGGTGGAGGAGGAGACGCATCTGTTGAGGCCCAAGGTTGGATTGTCTGCACGAGAGGCTGTCTTGGAGGAAGTCTTGGAAGAGGTCGAACAGCGACGGCGTGAGGGACTGGGCCGTCAATAGGTGCGGGTTGACGTTGGCCACGGACCCATACAGAGATTGGATGCCTGAGGCCCACTGCTCCGAGCTGGATGCGGTCCATAACATCTCGGGCCCAGGGAGAGGGCATTGGAGCTCCGAGATGGTGAGGAGGGGCGCTGTGTCATGGAAGAGACTCAACTCAAGGTCAACCATGACCCAGTTGTAAACAAGTCTGGAGACATAAATAGTCAGTCAGTCGTCATGAGCACAGCCAAGCATGAACTTCATCATAGGGAACATACCGATTTTGGGATTCCCTCTGCATCCACGCTCTGCACTGAAGTTCTGTGCTCGTCGAGTCGTTCAAGGCCGGGATCATGGACGGCTGCCGCTCCAACATTCCGGCATGTTTCAGCATCTAGGCCGTGTCAGCAAAATGGGGGTTTTTTTTGTGTTTTTTTTTTTTTGGGGGGGGGGGGGTGTGGGAAGACAGCAAAGGTGGGTAAGGTCCTCTTCTTACCGAAAGATACATCCCACGCTGTCCCATGGCAATATCCATCTGCCACTTGTCCCCACTCCATGCACCCAGATGCGTGAAGAGCAACGCACACCGCAGCGCAACGGGATCCGCCGACAACTCGACATCTTTCTCAATGATGTCAAACAGCGAGATCCGGCTCGTCTCCGTCAGGCCCGCAGAGAGATACCTAGCCTCCTCCATCGGCACGGCCGCGGCGCCCTGCGCGATCATGAGCAGCACCAGCAACGTCGAGGCCTGGTTGTTCTGCAGCATCTCGTTCGGGTCCACTCGCATCGCGAACGCCAGCGGGTAGTAGTCCGACAGGCTGCGCACGTAGCTCCCCAGGAAGTACTCGAGCACCTCGTTGGGCGGCAGCATGATGAAGTTGAAGGCGCCTCCCGGGCTGGCGTAGCCCGTCTGCCCGTAGCCGTTGGCCCCGCCCCGGTGCACCCCGAGCGCCTTGTGCAGGAAGCTCTGCGTGATGGCGGTCATCTTGTCGCGCGTCCTCGACGTGATGGGGACGACGGTCGGCCGGGGCGACTCGTGGTTGTTGCACTGCCCCAGATATCTATCCAGCGAGTCCCACGTGCCGTCCTGCTTGCACTTCTGCTCGAGGGCCTCGAGGTGTACGATCGCCGTCCGTGGGCAGTTGGCCGAGAAGGTGGGGGGGTTGCACCTCGCTAGGGGCCACGAGTTCTCGGCCGCGATGACGACTTCGAATTCCGGGATCACCGTGTCGTGTGGGGCGCACATGTTCATGTCGATGGGCTTGGTCGCATCGAAGTCTGCCGTTGACATGATGCTAGTCCCTCTGGTGTGGATCGAGCCGCGTGAGGAGGAGGCCGTCATGGGTTCGGAGCCAGAGGAGACGTCGCTAAACTCCGAGAAGGTCGGCATGGCCATGTCAGGTCGCATGGTCAACGCATTCGAATACATCTCGGGGGTCAGTTCGAGAGGGTAGTCGGGCCAGACGAGCAAGTCAGTGTATTGAGGCTCCGGGGCCACAAAATCGTTGCTGATCTGCATGAAGTCGCTCATCATGTCCAGTTTGGACGGAGGAGATGGGAATTCGGGAGGGCTGAAGTGGTTTGGTTCCGGAGTCAACTTTTGTTGCGGGTTCGCCTGCATTTTCGGCTCCACAACTACCACGGCCTCGCTTCCTGGCGAGCTTTTCCCACTCGGCGTCGATTGCGGCAGGTTATGGTCAAGTTCCATCATCGAGGGCGATATTGAGGGGCCCTGAGGTCTCGGGACTCCAGAAATCAGCTGGTTGCTGAGCGCAGCGTTGACCTGGGCCGCCCGGGCGGCAGCTTTTGATGATCGACGAGCGAACCGCGCAGCACACGGCAAGTTCTTCTCGGCACATCTGCTGCACGGCACCCGCTTGTCACATCCGGTCTTCGCATTGGCACAGTTCTGGCAAGCTATCGGCGTCCTGCCAGCAACACTAGGGACTCCACCGGGGAGGGGCTCCATAGGGTCTCTTGCCTCATGGTATGTCGAGTGATGTCTTTGGAGGAGGTCCCTGTGGTCATAACTTCCGTGAATACGGGGGACTATGACGAGGAACTGTCTTGTGGTGGATGGTCTTACCTTCGGGCAAAGGATAGCTGGCAAGCACTACAGCGATGAGGCTTCACGTTGGTGTCTTTTGTGGGAGGAGAGGCAGTCAGTGGGTGAGGGCACAGTGGTCTGACCAGGCGCAGAGACTTACGGCTGGGGATATGTCTTTCAAGGTGTTCTTTGCGGGTGAAGCTCTTCCCGCAGTACGCGCAGAAGACCATGGTGGCACGACTTCTTCGATCAGTGAGACAGATGATAACGACCAAGAGGGTGGGTGGTGGCTGGGTGATCGTTGACGACGAGGAGAGGGGACAGGCACCGTCACGGCTCGAGACAGTGATGAATGCTGTGGTCGGTGTGGTGTAAGCGGAGGCAGAGAGCGTGTATCAATGAAGAGGATAGGGACAGAAAGGAAGAGTCGTAGGTTAGGACAAGATGAGTGTTAGGAGAATATGAGAAGAAGGATAGATGGTTTAGATGAGAATGACCAGTTTGGGAAGTGGGAGATATTAGACCACGGTCTGTGGACGAGGTGTTGACCTCGCTGGGTACTTTCTCCCGATGTGCAACTTGTACGGGGCGCTGATGAGATGGTACTCGGACCCAATGTCATATCGGGGAACGGTAGGAGATACGCAAACAACTATTTCAAGACGAGTCCAGCGATCGATGAAGCAAGGAGCTGTAGGAAGTGAAAGCCTGGTATCCTTGTAGGATGTGCTGAGGTGAGCATCTCTAGGGCTTAGGGGGGATAATCTGATCTCCTAAGGGTGAATATCGACATATCCAGCCGCGAAGGAGAACATGGATCAGGGGATCTGGAGCGGCCATGGACAGGAAGCCGAACTGTAGACAGCAGAAACTAGACGACAGGTGCTTTACCGAGTAAATGAAACCATCTCTCAAATTCGAGGCCACAAGACCCTTTCTCCTTTCGGGTGAAGGCTGGCTCTGACAGCTGGTGGTCGCGTTCCTGAGGGACTGGGAGATCGGAATGGAGTCCATGGTCGGGTACGCCGGTCCCTGGGCCATGCACGCACTGTGCTCTGCTGTTGTTATGCTGAAGAATCGAGGGTGCGAGTCGGTATACGAGCCAACCTGTGATGGTGAGGTATTAGCCTTCCTAGGCTGGGTGGCACAGACTTTCTACGGTGATGGTGGCGGTCAAACAGGACCACCAGGGTTGATTCCGGTTGTTATTCGTAGCTGCAGGCCGGATCCGTCGTCGCGCTCTCACCCTTTGGGCAATTTGGTACGAGTGTCAGTGGAAACAGGTTGTTCAGACGACACGGCATAATCTTCCCGCTCTATCGAAGTGCTGGATGACGGTAGCGGAGCAGATGCTGAGATTCCAGGAGCAGGCCTTGATCTGTCTGATCGATGACCCAGAAGCGACATGGGCCCGATCAGAGCATTGCCGGCGAAAATGTGATGGGACGTTGACGTTATGCAGAAAGTGTGAGAAGCCTTACGTAGAGACGGGCCTGTCGGAAGGGCTAGAGGAAGCAGTTGGCATTCCACCGGCAGCGCCGAAAGTCTCATCCGGCCCGGAATGGCAGATGTCGCGCCTCGTCGCAAGCTTCCGCGCCGTTCGATCTGAAAGAAACGATACTTACCTAGGTACTCCAGGCGGTGGGACCGTGATGTGGTGTTGCACTTCCGAGTCCCTCGCCGACGCCCTCGCCGACGGCTGCAAGGTACAGCATGTTGGATCCGAGCAAGCGGCGGAAGAGGGAGAGCAACACTCGCTCACAGATTCATCGCCAATTCCGCAAGGCATATCTTGGAGGATGCCAGTCCTCACGCTTCCGCAGCCTAAACGGGTGTTGTTGTTGTGCCAGCAGCACGCCTTGCGCACCGGTCCGTGTAGGTTAGGTATAGGTTAGGGGCTAGATTCCTGCAAGGCTCGGTTCTATGTCAAATTGGAAACGATCTGCCTTCTAACCCTAACCAGTACTACTGTGCCAGTACTACTGTCGTCTGGGGATCATCCCGACCAGACACCCGAGGGCCGGCTAACACCACGCCCTGGGCAAAGCACACGCCCCCTCCCTCCAGCGGCCGATGCACCATCTAAGCTCTATCGAGCATAGAGGTGTGTCCCGAAGTGTGTCTTTGACGGCACCGGCTCGGTTTCTGCATACTGCGGTGGGGGTTGTTAGAGACTGTCGACGCAGAGGTCCCTGCAGAGGGGCTTCTTGGTTCTCGGATCTAAAATTCGACTCGAGGGCGCACTGGCTATGGCGAGACTTCAACAACGTGACAGTTCAGCAGGATGTTCATAAGATAGGTAGACAGGGCGAGGGAGAAGTCTCCGAACCCAGCATCCTGGAATCTCAGCATGCTGTAATGAGCATAGAGCCAGGACCACATACGATGTGCTGGGTATCATTCTGGGAGTCGGGCAGGGGCCAGGGTGGAACTCGGTTGATTTTCCGGCGACTTGACGTTATACTTTAGGTATTCTCAACAACGTTCCAAGAAGAAAGTCGCTTTCCCATCGGTCTCGGCTTACAGCCGGCCACCGGCTGTCGCAGGGATAGCAACGACAACGACCAGGCTATCATAATAAGTAACCGCTGCCCACTTGCAGTAGATCCTGTGGGCCCGCAGCCCGCACACTCGGAGAGTTTGCAGTCGCTACTAGTCACAAGACTTATACATCATAAGGTTGACAGGAGTCGCGGGGCCAGTATCCTAGATCCCAGATCCAGTTATGCTGTCTGGCGTGAACTACCATAGTATATCCTGGACAACATGATCATCTCGAGTGCGCGCATTGATGACAGCTCCCAGGCAGCAGGACCGCTGTTGGCCAGCCTCCTCAGTGAAGGCTGGGAAACGCTTTGCCGCACCCTTCAGCTTCGGGATGGTTCAGATCATGTGGCGTTGATAGATTTCATCAGCGGAACATCGTCTGAACACTGGGCCGGAGTAGATCTACATGGTAGGAAGGAGAAGCCATAACATACAGACCCAAACTCATTTCCAGTATGAACGCTGCAGGCCCAATGGGCACCGGATAGGAATAGCTGGTACTGCTTATCACCACCTGAGCGCCGATGTATCTTTGAAGGTGGCTTAGATCGACTATGCTCGTTGTAGGATTCACAACAGTTGAATTGAGTCGCCAGATGATATTATGACGATCAGCACCAGTGGCTGTCTCACGACGTGAGGGCCTGCCTCACAGGTGCCGAGCACCAGTCTACGTCTGATCAGCCCGAAGCTAGACGTCTCCCGCGCAGCTGCCTGCACTGGTGAGCCCAATAGTCCTGAACAGGAGAGATTGAGATCGCCCGCAGCCAAGTCTTCGTGTCTTCAGGGTCCTCACCACCAAGATTTGATGGGGAGTTCTCGTATGTAGTGAGACTTTGCCCCCCCCCCCTCGCCTAGGCGCTGCGCCGGGTGGTTCGGAAGATTGCTCGGCGCCGCGACACCGGGACCAGAAGCCCCAAAAGCGTATGCCGGTGTCTCTGGGTGAGGTCTGACCGCCCAGTCCTTGGTCTCGGGGCGTGTTTGTTTCACCGATCCAGCCAGCCTCAACCCTAGAGGCCCAGGGGCCGTTTCGCCCGAACCATCATCCAGTTGTTTCGCGAGGCAGTTTCCGCAAAATGTCAAATTGTCTTTCGAGAACAGTATTTGAAACAACAAGATCGGCTTTGGATCTATTGCGGAATCGACGAAACGCGGTTGTGCTCATGGATTTCCAATACGAGAATCCAAGACGTTGCTCAACTTCTAAATTTGGCATGTCAGCACACTTCGTCTGACGGTGGACGTTCGGTAGTGCACATCGCCCATCTCATGGCAAATCTCTCGGTGCGCACGCTACGCCTCGTTGGTGGTGACGAGCATACTTTGCAAGTGTTGCGGTCCACAGCAGCGCGCGCCCGCGCAGCTCACGCCGAGGCCGAAGAAGGCAATGCGCTATCCCCGATGAGATGGCCACGGCGGCCCGAAAGATGCATACAGCCACGTCATTCTGAGTCCTCTGCAACACGGCATCATCCGAGCTGCAACTACATAGTACGTGCGGCTGATGTGGAGTAGTAGTAGGACTGCGCGCACTTGGAGTGTCCAGAGTTAGGTCTTGTTGTCTTCAGGCGGCCGCTCGTGTAGCGCAGACCTTCAGCCCAGGGAAATGCATCGTCGTCGCATCGTCACATCGTCTGCAAGGCAGCGCGTGTCGTCCTAAGCCTCAAGGTTTCAACACCAGGCTTCAACACCAAGCTTCCTCATGTCCATGTCCCGTGGCCGGCAGTTGTTTCTATTTCCATCCTGACAGCTTGACGTCGTCGTCTTGTCGGCAGTCGAGGTTGCATTTGGCTCAAATTCCGGCTGGGCAGTTGCCGCGTGCATGGAGGGAGTTCCGAGCTTGTTGGAGGTATTAAGGTTCTGTCACCGGTCTGGGCATGTATTGTACCACCAATGGAAAATTTATGGGGCAACGCCTCGCGTCTTCCCAGTCCGCTTCGGAAGATTGGTCAAGTCGACCTCATGGTAGCCGGCAGAAGGACAAGAGACCGAACCAAGAAGACTCGTTGGTATCCTGTGAGGCTCTGGACTTGTAAGTGGTGGACGTGGGGAGAATGACCCTGCCTCACAGACCCAGGACAGATCCAGAATAGACACTTTCTCTCACTCAATTCCCACCACTTGTTTTATCTTTTCCGACCTCCAGGACGGACGAATATGTCCTTCACGGTGCCATGACCCTACTCCTCTCAACGGCCCTCGGTTGCTTCCTTCAAGACCTTGATGCCGCAACCGAAAATAACAAGTCTTCCTGAATGCTCAATACCAGGCCGAGTTCCGCTCGGAGGCAGGCAGCTTTGGAAGTCCAGGGCGTGCATGTTCAATTTCTTTTTCTTGTCACAGTATTTGAAGGCCTCATAAGAGCTGCGTCTGCCTCCGAAAACATGCCGTCAATGTCTTATTTGACAAGATGTTATGTTTCAAGAGATTATAGCTAGGCACTACATCATGGCTGACCTCGGGAGGAATCTCCCACAACACATGGCTAAAAGTTCATGCCGAGGCTGTCTCAGCCTTCCTCACCGGGCGCATTGGCGGATTCATACTTGAAGAGACCCTATTTGTCATTCCCATCTAAACCACTGTTCGTATAGTATCTCGAGCGGTGTCGTAGTTGGCGGGTCAACCCGGACTGCTTCGAGGCCATGGAATACTTCACACGGGGGAATGCCCATAATATCTACGAATGACCCTAGGTATCCTTGACATATACCAACGCATGAGACGCTGGGTATTTTCACTGCTTAATGATTCCATTTCTTTCATAGTGGGCTTTTATCCCAATCGTAAACTGGCGCTCTGATTCTATATAAGACGGGGAGCAGTTTTCCCCCTTACCGCGTCGGTCCCGAGATATCTCAAGCTTCTCGTTGGCCGCGTCACGTCTTCGGGTTAACCTGGTAGTCTCGGAGAATTCGCTTAGATTTTTAAACCGATTCCCGAAGTTCTTGGTGTGTATCTTGTTTGATTCTCTGTTTGTTACAGTGCAGTGGCTGAGACAAGACGTTGCTCGGCCGTTGCTCATGAGGCTGCTCACACTTGTACGCCCTGATAACAGATTCTGTAAGCCCAGAAGAGGACAGCCAATATGATAGAGGGTATGCCAAGATTTCTCGAAGCCGTTGAGATCTGAAACGATCAGAAGCCTAAAAGGGTTAATAGAGACCCACTTAGAACCGATGGACAATGTCTGTTCTCCTCGATCGCGCCATTCAGACCACCACGGACGCCGAAGGTTAGGGGAGCAGCACCGTAGCCTTGCAGAAGACACAGACTTCCCTATTCCCAGTGATGTAGATGATGTTTCCACCACGTCGGAGTTGATCCCAGAATGGTGCCCATGCAGTGGAGGCTCAACGAATGTACCGAGACAAGTCTCGGCACCGACAGTCCTCCTTCCTCTCCGAAGGTGAAAGAGATGGACGCCCAAATCCACCAACCAGGCCTCACGGAACAAAAGAGCACCGATATTTCAAACCTACTGAACTATAGTCTATCTTATGGTCCCTTCTCTCCGACCGTGAAAGAATTGGTTGCCAATACTCACCAACCAGACCTTACACACGGAACAAAGGTGCACCAATATCTCACATAACTACCTACTGAACTACCTTCAATCTTATGATCATCTGTTGGGTTTATGATGGTCCTCGGTGAATTCCGGTATGTCGTCGTCAGTATGTCCGACTGTCCGAATTGTCCATCGGGAAAGGGATCTACAGAAGCAAAAGAAGCGGTCGGACAATATCTCTTTCATGGATCGCGCCCCCACAGTACTGCGTTCTCTCTAGCCAAAAGAAGAAGCTAGAAAAACGGCCCCGACCGAAACAAATCAGCCTCGACGTCGGTGGCGGTCCAAGATGGATTCTCTCACGTAATTACTGCTTGTCAAGTCTGTATATAGATTCTTACATCTACCTCTCCAGCCTGCCTCTTCCTTTGGGCTTTCTCCTTCCCTTCTCTCCTCCCTAACCGGCTCGACGACAATCAAAGGATGGCTCCCCAAACGGGTCTACTCCTCTGTTCCGACCTTCACGACGTACTTCACCCCGGTCCCTGCCTTCTTGATCTCGTCCAGGGCGGCGTTCACGGCATCAGCTTCCAGAGGAATCGTCTTGAAAGGAGGTATCGCAATCTTCCCTTCAGCAAGCCATCCATTGAATACCGACAGCCACGCTTTGGCAAGCTTGGGGTGAAACTGCATCAACGCCTGGAACCCCTTCACCACAATGCCCTTGGCCGTCAGAGCAACCAGATCCAATGGACCGGATGAAGAGGACATGCACAGGATACCACCGGGGCGATGAAAGAAGGACCGAGCAAGAGACGGGTCACCCGAGGTGTACGTGTCAAACACGAACTTTAAATCGTTCCCAACAATAGAATGGACCTGAGAAGCGATGGAGTCTGGATCAAGGCGACGATCAATCACGTGCGTGGCGCCGTAGGATGTGAATTCCGGGAAAGAGGAGGGAGATGCGATGGCAACGATGGCACCGACTCCGACGAGGTGGGCTTGCTGGACTGTGAACTTGGCGATGCCCGTCCCACCGATGACGACGAGCTTGGTCGACGCATAATCGAAGTCTTTCGACTCTGCTGTGCCGGGGAGGGGGATGCCGAAACCGAAGATGGGGTCGAAGAGGGCAACGGCGGCAGTGAACGGGTTGCAGACCAAGGTGGCGGCCTCTTCGTCCGTGAGACCCTCTGGGATCCGCAAGGCAAACTCTGGGTTTGTGGTGGCGTATTCCTTGAGACCACCGGCGAATGGAGGCGGGAACCGAGTTTGGAATGCGATACGAGTGCCCATGGGCAGAGGGGAAGAGGTGGACTCCGATGTTGAAGACACGACGCGGCCTGCGACTTCGAAGCCGAGAACGGACGGTGGAATCTCCCCACTACCCAGTACTTCAGTATCACGAAATTTCCAATCAGCAGGTATAAGGCCCGTGGCAGCGACTTTGACCTGGACCTGACCATCCAAAGGGGCGTGGACGGGGATGGTGGATTTGACGAGAGGTTTGCCGACCTCTGTCAAGAGGAGCGCAGCCTGCGTCTGGGATGCCATAGTGGACAGCTGATGGTGTAGAAAGAGCTTTGGATGAGTCTGTAATACAGATTCAGTGAGATTGATGACAATGGGATATATCATGGAATCGGACAACCTCGAGAAGTATCAGCAGCGTCAGCTCTTATATTGGACCGGACAGCATCCGGACGAGGCTTCCAATGGGTGTAGAGGCATCCCGAAGAACGTTCTGGAGCATCGGCTCCCCCATACTGAACGTGCTTACCAACCAATGATGGATTAGTGAACAGCATCGCGGCTCCGAGTTATGCAGCGGGCCAACTCAGTATGGCGGCTGCCGGCTTACTTACAGACTGGGGAGACAAAGTATGGGGGATGTTTCTTTGGCAGTTTTGGTTGGCCCATATCTTCCGACCCTTGTCCTGTGGGCCTAGTACATCGGGACTCGGGCACGCCGCTGGTCTGGATTTCGACGACTTCTCGCTCTTGACAAAGTTCAGTGTCTAGGTCAATCCCGAGCTTGCAAAGTCCTTCTCGTATTGTCGACTATGTACTTACAGAATTGGTGACCCAGGAGCATCGGTGTGGTGGTGGTGTTAAGCAAACGACCAACATCTTCGACGAGAAGGCGCCGTCTCGCAAGCTGATGGCCCCACGAACGCCTTAGGACACTAGGTCGACACTTCAGATGATGAAAGAACCTTATTGTGGTATCGTCGATCGAGCAACATAGTCGGACAATTCCGGCGGACGAGGACTCTGCATCCCAACCAGTTGGCGTTGGCGAGCTGCAGATCTGATACAGTATCCTCATGGGATGGTGTCTTCCAGGTCGAGTAAGTAAGGCACTAGTAGTGAGCAGTAATAAAGTATGTTTCCTCATCCATGGTAATTGTGTAGAAGAAATCACGTCGAACTATGAAATTTGGTCGCACCCCAGATCGCGCATTTGATTATTTCCGTGGTAGGTGCTGAGATATCTCTTATTCCGGAACCCTGACCGCGCATATGGAAATTAAATATCACATCGGTGCCGATTCTCCGTGACCACCAGAATATGTTGAGCTCTATCCTGTAAATGCTCTATTAGTGTTCTAACCAAGAAGCCACCACTTGATTAGACTTTTCTTGACTTGGCTTCCCTAGTGAGGCAGGTGCGCCATTAGGGAAGCCTCATAGAAACAAATTATTAGTCGCTATGGAACAGCTGAATGTGAATTCCAAAGCTCTCTAGATGGTATCCCGGACGGACGATCATACTCGTGACGTACTCTCCTTGTGACTTTAGCCTGATCTCGGACGAGATTACCTTCGCGCATTAGCTATGACACAGCATCAAAAGCATTACTGTTGATAAAGAATAAAGCAAATTCAGATCTCAAACTTGTCCGCCAAATGCATGGACCGTCAATGGCAATAAACGGCTTACAGACAAAGGACACTGATCCAACAAGACATCCCGCATGATTTCGGAGTATATACTTGGATACATGGCAAAAGCTCGACTTCAAATTCATTAATCGACCCACTTATCTACGAGGGTAGGTTACCGTGTGTGTCCCAACAAAGAAAACATATCGCAGCTTTATCCCGTATGTAACAGTCGCAATCCGGTCCACCGTCGGGATATAACACGTGGTAGATGCTCCTGAAATCTCTGATGCACGTAAGAGATTTCCAAAATAGATCAATTAAGCGTGCCAATTTTCCAGGGAAAGCTGCAAGGGGCAGGTATTTTTACACAAGCGAGGCCATGCCCGATGTCTCCGCTCACGGCACCCTGGTCAGCTTCCTCGATGGGAAATCGGACCCCGATGACCTGTCACGCACATCATGTGCCTTGCAGCTGAAGCAGAGAATGCAGCTGAAACCGAATTGGTGCCTATATATATATATTCTGAAGATGTCCCCGGAAAAAGTGGGCTCCATTGACCGACCTGGGACCGTGGCCATCTCCTTCCTTCCAATCACTCTCTAAAGCTTTTCTTCCCATTCGCTCCAGAAGCATGCGGTGACAGGATGAAATTCACTCTGACTTCGATTTCGCTTTTCTTTCTTGGTGGGAGAGTCGCGGTAGCAGCTCCGTCCAGGGACTTCGAAGACCGCTCCCTTATGCGCCGCAACTATACAGAGTTGTACGCGGACCAGCTCACCGACGGAACAGCCTGCAGAGATGTGACTGTCATCTACGCGCGTGGAACCGGTCAGCAGGGCAACATTGGTGAGCCTACGGATGTTGGTCCAGAGTTCCTGGATAACCTCGCCGTCTATGTCGGAGAAAGCAATCTGGCCGCACAGGGGGTGAACTACTCTGCTAGTGTCGGCGGATTCCTAGAGGGAGGTGACCCGGAAGGAAGTCAGACCATGGCAGATCTGGCAACTCAGGTATGGAAGACCTTTGGAACAGACCCGGAGGAACTTGTTAATGTTGTGTTCACCCAGGCCTTCACTCAATGCCCCGATACACTGCTCGTATTGTCCGGTTACAGCCAGGGTGGGCAGCTCGTCCACAACGCTGCGGAATTGATCTCATCCGATGTCACTGACTTCGTTGCCGCTGGTATGTGTTACAAGTTGATTCTGGACACGAGTCGTCTTCAAAAGCGGTATCTAACAGTATGCTTTTGGGTACCTAGTCCTTGTCCTCGGAGACCCAGATAACGGTGATGCTGTAGGCAACATCCCAGACTCCAAGGTGCATGTTATCTGTCATCCTTACGATGGTATTTGCTTGGGTACAGACATTATCACTCCTGCGCATCTGAACTATCAAGAAGACTCGGATACCGCTGCGATTTGGGTGGCTAATTCTTTGGGATACGAGACTTGAAATAGGTACCAGAGGCGGTATGAATGTGCCCCATCCCATCCTGAAACAGGTCATTCCTCTTGGCCCGATCCTTCGTGTGTACATCAGTACGGTTCTTGATTCCACGCGTGTACGTCAGCATGATCCACGATAAGGATGGTTTCCTCTCCGGCGTATAAGCTCCCTCGGAATTATCCTGCCGAAAAGGCGTCAAGCACTTCAGGATGAGAAATGAAACTCTCGCGAAGAATAGAAGCGCCTCTAGGGTATCAGGAGCATTCGAGGCGGGCGCGATTCGACCGGGCCTCGTAATCCAGGTCCGAAGGGGAGTCCCGGCCCGGCCGGATATTCGGACACGACTCCGGCCAATATTCCCGGCTATCTATACCCCGCCCGGGAGCCTCTCCTTCCACGACGGCACCCTCAGACAGATTGAACTGTTTCCGCCTCGGTCCATGACCTTGTTGTAGTGGAATCAAGGAGAGACTCCGTACAGACAGTAAAGCCATCAGGGTGTTCACCCGCGAGCTGGCCTAGCTCGCTCGTCCCCGGCCACGCCATGCGTCTCCTTCACCCTCTGCTTAGGGAGGTGCCGATGGATATTTCCCAGCAACGGCCCGAGATCAGACAATCCAATCCGCAAAGCACGTACACGTGTACCTCCTTCAGCGGGCCATCGATATTGGCAAAGACACGAGAGACCATATCCAGCGTCACACTTCAGACGCAGCTTGGCCTGCTCAAGAGCACCGGCCGCTACGACTGCTTCAGTTTGAAGTGGCATCCGATATACGACGATCACAGGTTCTGGCCCGTGCCACCACATTTATTCTGGGACAGTGACATCGGGAAGTGGATGGAAGGCGCCATCTACTTCCTCAGTCAACAGTATGACCGCGAGCTGGACGAGGCAGTGAAGCATCTCGTCGAGACGATGAGATCGGCGCAGAGGGAAGACGGCTATCTCAATCTCCACTACATTGTGGTCGAGCCCGGGAAGCGGTGGTCGAACATTCGGGATATGCATGAAATGTTTGTGGCTTGTCCAGAGGACTTCCCCCCCTCCCCCTCCACGTGAGAGAGACCCTCATCCAGATGCTAACTTCGCCTCCCCAGGTACAACGCTGGGCATTTGCTCGAGGCAGCTATAGCGCACCACGATCACTACCGAAACACTGACTTCCTCGACGTCATGACCAAGTATGTCCACCTGATGCACGCGACCTTCGGCCCAGGTCCAGACCAGCGGAGAGCGTATCCCGGCCACCCGGAGCTCGAGCTCGCCCTGCTGCGGCTGTACAAGACCACAGGCGACATCAAGGCCTACGAGCTCGCCAGGTTCTTCCTCACGGAGCGCGGGAACCCCCAGGGGCAGGACGGGAAGCACTACTACGACGCGGAGATGGAGCTTAGGGGCGAGGAGGCGCACAGGAGACCGAACTCGTACCCCATGTCTCGCGACTACTGGTACTGCCAGGCGCACAAGCCCATCCTGGAACAGCAGACCGTCGAGGGCCATTCCGTCCGATCCATGTACCTCCTCACCGCGGTGGCGGACCTGGTCGCCCTGCACAAGGACGGCACACAGCCCCTCGCCAACGCAGGCGCTTGGCTCGGCACCCTGCACCGCCTGTGGGACAACATGGTCTCCAAGAAGATGTACGTGACCGGCTCGGTCGGCGCCGTGGCCCAGTGGGAGGGCTTCGGCATCGACCACTTCCTCCCGCAGGCTCCGGACGAGGGCGGTTGCTACGCCGAGACCTGCGCCTCCATCGGCGCCATGATGCTCGCCGAGCGGCTCCTCTACGTCGACCTGGACGCCCGCTACGCCGACGTCATGGAGCTGTGTCTGTACAACACCGTCCTGGGCTCCATGTCACTCGACGGCAGGGGCTTCACCTACGAGAACTACCTGGCCAGCTGCGCGGGCCACCTGTGCAAGAGGGAAGGGTGGTTCGAGTGCAGCTGCTGCCCACCCAATGTGAGCCGGCTGTTTGGCAGCCTGGGCGGGTACGTCTGGCATTTTGGCGACGACGCGGCGCGGAGAGACGACGTTTTTATCAACGTGCACCTGTACACGTCCGCCACGGGGAGGTTCACGACCAGCCGGGGAGGCCACGGGGTGGCCTTGCAGCAGAAGACCAACTGGCCGTGGGAAGGCAACGTACTGTTCTCGCTTTCCACGTCTGGAAGTAAAGCTTTGCGCGTCACCGTCCGGCTGCGTATCCCCTCGTGGTCCGGAGGGAGATACGTGCTCACGCCCTCGCCCTCCATCGACGAGCCGGTCACGGTCGAGAAGGGCTACCTCGTCCTGTCGCCCGCTTACACGACGGCCAATGGGTCGTTCTCGATCGCCTTCGGCGGCTTCGCGCCGCGCTTTGCCGCGCCGCATCCGTACACCAACCAGCGGACGTTGACTCTTGCCCGGGGGCCGATAGTCTACTGCGTTGAGGACGTTGACAATGCCTGGGAGGAAAATCACTTCAAGAATGTAGTGGTGGATGACAAGGCACCGATTCTGGAGGAGGCGAGTGAGTGGAAAGGCAACAAGTATATGGCACTCAAAGGACGTGGTTGGATGAGGACATTTGGGAACTGGGAGGTAACCGGACCGGCTCCGGAAGAGGAGAAGGGGGAAGAGAGAGAGTTGATATTTGTGCCGTATTACCTCCGAGGGAATAGAGGCGCCAAAGGACACATGAGAGTTGGGTTGCTGCGGCCGTGAACCTCGGGGAAACGGATATAATTAGGAAGACAAAATTGATCATTAGATCAAACATCTCGTCTCTTTCCAAGTGCGCGTCAAGTGCCATGCTCAAAGGACCGGTCGAAAGCATTGGCTAACCAACACTGACACGAGGCTGGAACATAATCCTCTCAAAGTACTCAATTCTCGCGGCGGCCAAACTCCCTCAGTCGAGGCGCATCCATCCAAAACGTAAGTACTGCAAACAGCCTCACAATTTTCCGTCCAACAAATGCACTCAAGTACGCCGGGTATCCTCTGTAATTCACTACCTGTTTTACAGCCTCTTCCTGCCTCCAATTTTGTCTGCCATGATGAACTGTCCAGAATTCGTTCTGCGCCCTCAGTCTTGCCATTCTTGTAATAGGGGGTATGTATGGGTATGGGTATAGTCTATTATACATGAAGCACTGCGAGAACGTAAACCTTATGGGGGGGAGCACGCCACGAAAGACAAAGGAAAGTAGTAGGTGGGCTGCTATCGGCTGTCGACAGCCGGCAAATCTCAAGTGCAGAGAAAGAAGAAAAGAAGAAAGGGACCGAATCGTCTCATCGCTTCGTCCATCATAATCACATAGCCCGCAACACAGGGGCACTGGTGGAGGCTAGTAACCGCCCATGCTCGGACTCACAGCCCCGCTCCCATCTGCACTCCCGCTAGCACTCGACGAGAAGTAGCTTTGGTCGATCTTAAAGATCCAATCCAGCTTATCCTTTTCGCTCCGTGCTGTAAACAACCATGTGTTGTCGGTCCCATAGATCGCGAACATCGCCGCCTGCAGCCGGCTGGACAGCCTCGCGAGGCCAGAGGTGACACTCTTATTCCTCGCGTGGGTGTGATTGCCAGCAGATCCATTGAGGGGACCCTGATTGCCAGTCCAAATACTCGAGATGAGGCTGCCCGAGGCTGTCCGTCGGTGTTGTTGTGACCTGTCACCATTGCGCTGCGGCGAGGGCTGTTGTGGCGAAACCTCAAGCGCGCCGTTCATACTATCCATACCTCCATCATCGTCGTCGTTACCATTGAGCAGACCGAGGATACCGGGTTGGCTGTCGACCCGCGAGTTACGCAGGCTGACGATGGCCACCTCTTCTCCGTCCGTGACATTGTGTATGTGTAGATACGGCCGGCGCAGCTCGACGAAGCGCTTGATCCAGCGAGTCGAGTCGCTGCTGGGGACAAGGAGGTAGCCGCCCTTGAGCATGGTTGGGTTCTTGGGAACGCGGATGATTGTTGCGACAAGTTCGGGTGGCGTGGGTGACTGAGGGTCGCCGTTCGCTGGGGGCTTAGTGTTGTTCTCGTGGAGGATCTGCGTGAGCGGGTCGGGGTAACTGCTCCAGAGCTTCAGGCACCTCTCCAAAATGAATATCTCGCGCTCGGAGAAATCAGACTTTGGTGGCTCTGCTGGCTGGGACTCTTCCGATGCTTCCTCTTTCTGAGCCTCATTATTTTGCTCTTTTAACTGGTCCCCATTCACCTGCTCGCCGGTCTGGTCGGGCTGTGTTGACTGATCGCCATTCGTTTCCGGCTCCTCTGGGCTGTCACCATTGACCTTTGGCTGCTCTTCATCATTGTGCTCAGTGTTGCCATTGGCCTGGCCCTCCCCACTCACGACATCTATAAGCTGCGAAGCATCCGGCGTATCCTGCAACAGCTCATCGATCGAGTCCAGATCGATATCCCTCGACTTGGGCGGCATGTCCTCCTCGTCATCGCCGTTCATCTGCACTCTCGGCTCTGGCAACCCAATCTTCTTAAGGAAATTCTGCATCGCACCGATGTCCGCGATGCGCCTTCTCTTCTTCCGCGAGCTGATGTAGTCGCTGATGAGGCTCACGCCGCGGGGCGTCCATGCGGTGAGGTTCTCCTCGCCCTTGACGTAGTCGTGCTGGCTGTTCATCCGCCACAGGTCGCCAACCCGCTTGATAGGCGCGGGACGCATCTTAAGCGTGAAGATGGCAGTGCTGGAGTGGACGAAACGGACGTTCTGCCAGAGCGCGGAAAACATAGAGGTTTGCCGTACGAAAGAGCGGGAAAGAATCTGGCAGAAGACATTCATGGAGAAGCGCATCGGCTCGGCGAGCTTTTGTGAGCTGACTTCCCAAGAGATGGTCATTTGCACTCGGTACTTCTCTCCTGTTACTCGGTCCAAAAGCAGCGAGTTGTGCAAGCTGGAGTCCCATTGCCCATTGATGGTGATGCTGCGCGTCCCATTGGCATTATGGCGGAAGACAGGTTTAGAGGCCATCTTCAGAGTGATGTGCGGCGAGACTGAGCCCATGTCCGGGTTCTTGCCTGCGGCGTCGACCAGCTGTATCTTGCCGACTCGCATAGCCACAACGTCGTCCCATGGCAGCACGTCGCCAGAGCTATGGGTCAGATTGATTGTGATCCGTCTCTGCAGACCTTGGTGGAGCTGGAAAGTCCCATGGTCCAGTTCGCCTGTCTGCGCGACCTCCACAGGGACATACTCGCCATTCTCATCCATCTCCAAGATCTGAACTCGAGACAACAAATCGTGCTTTTCTTCCGTGTAGAAGTGTGCCTCGCTAATTCGGGCGGACTTGGACTTGCTCCTCGAGCTCGGCACCGCATCTCGCATGTCGTCCCAACTAAGGAGCTTGTCGAGGTGCATGGAAGAGACCTTTGCGAAGATGGCCACCCTCAGGACAACATCAGGGGGCGCGAAGAGAGGCACATTCATGCTATGGACGCTCTCAAATCGGATCGGTTCTTCGTCAAAATCTTTGACCATTTGCGTTGTCGTGATGCCGTCTTCCTCGGAGATTCCGGGGAGGAATAGCTGAGCGTGGACCTCGGTGCCTTCCCGCTCAGCGAAGCCAACCATCTCGTGCATGACGACGTTGAACTTGATCGAGTTCAATGGTGCCCTTGCCGTTGACGGCTCTAGCGACAGCTTGATGATGCCGATGGCATGCGAAGTATGTGGTGACAGAACGTCCAGGTGAAAGTCCTGAACACGGCTCTCAAAGACAGCCTTGAGAGGGACATCTGCCTCGCCGACAAGCGTGTACCGAGGCATGCAGGTCTCGATGAACGGGTTGTCCAAGCTCAGGTGTTGCGCATAGTCCGGCTGGTCCAGGTATTGATGCATCTGGCGCATTTGCCGCACACGATCATGCAGCTTATGCAGGCTCCAGAGGTGTACAACATTGTGTTTGTAATCCACCACTCGAGCGCCAATGCAGGGTTTGATTGCTTGTTCAAGCGCAATGTCGTCTCCCTCGCCGCCGGTGAGAATCATGTCGTACGAAGAGATGAGCGTATGTCCAGAATCAACCACGCAGAACTGGAACACGACGCTTTCATCCAGCTCTTGGCTCATAATCTGTGCTTCCTTCAGAGTCGCAGCGTGCTGAAGAACCGATTCGGCCATTTTGACGTAGCGACGACCCCGCCAGTGCTTTACTACCCTCTTAGCCACCTCAATCTCCTCCTCGGACAGCTTAGGGCTCTTTTTCGGCCTCTTGAGCGGGTCCAGATGCAGGATTTTGGCCTCAAAGTCGCGCTTCTGGACTTCAAGCTGCTTTTGCATGTCCTCCTTCATCTTCTTGAGTGTCTCCTCCATCTGGATCTTCTCTTTCTTGATCTCCTCGACCTCTACGTTGGCAGCCTGTGCGCCTTTCAGCTGGTCTAGAAACTCTTCCCGCTGCTTATCCAGCTGAGCCTGCATCTCCTCGCGAGCGTCGCGGATCTTGTAGTCCGAGTCTCCTTGTTTTGGCGTCGAAGGTATGGTGAGCGCGGTATCAAGTGAGAAGTTGTCGATGGTGCCGGTCGACATGTACTTCTCTCTCACGGGATAAGAGTTCATCGATTCCATGTCTTCATCGCCTTCCTTCCCGACAACACGTTCTGCTCGAGCGCGCTGGACGTCTTCAAACAGCGCATTGAGTTCCTCGTCCGTCAGCTTCGCAAAGTTCTGGTCGGTGCCCAGGATCGCACCTGCGGCTTCTCTCCGCGCAAAGGACCAATCCGAGTCGCGTCCTTGGGGGGCTGGAGAATCAGGACGACTGTCGGCGCTGCCGAACTCGGAACCGGCCTTGCTGTTGCTGAAACTTCGATCATGCCCATGCCTCGGGCTGGGTGTTGGTGATATGCGCCCAAGGGCCTGTAGCTGGCTGGCTGTGACAGATTGACGAAGCAAACTATGCCTCTGTGTCTCCGTTCTTTCCGCCCGCTCTGCCTGGGCTTCCATTGGGTGATTAAATCTGAAGATGTGGAAGTCGCCCAGGATGACGCGGTATCCAGAATGAAGCTGCTGCGGTTCTGTGATGCGCTTGCCATTGATCATCACGGCGGCACCTTCCATCGGTATAAGTGTCACAGTCCCGTCGGTGGCATTGTTTTCGAAGGAACAGTGCTCCGCCAAAATTCGAGTCCCCTTCAACTTGATGCCCAGATGGTTGTCTGTATTCGTCTCCGACTCGACGTTGCCGACCATCGTGATACCAGGTTTCAGATTGTAAACGAGACATTCTGCAAGGAGTGGATCATCCGAGAGATTGACCAGATGGGGCATTTTCTTGGGCGTGCTCAATCCGATAAAACCCTTCTCGATGCTGATTCCAAGTTCTTCCAGAGCAGCTTCCCGTTCTTTGTGGATCTCCTCGGTCTTTTGCATCTTCTGCTCCCAGGTCTGGTTAAGATCTGTTAAGAGTTTCTCGCTCTGGCTCAACTGCTCCGCGATTTCAGCCTTCGACACCTTCTTCTGAGTGCCATCGGGCGCCGTGATCGTCACCATTTGCTTCTCGAGAGGTGTGCCCTCTGCATAGACCTCGTCTGCAGGAACAGCAACCCCTCCGACACCCCCGGCACCAACAGCACCACCTCCAAGCTTGCTTCTCAGTTGTGCGAGCTCCTCCTTGAGCTCTCTGATCATGCGAGCATTGGCATCCTCGTTGACAACAGCGTGGTTCTTAATACGCTTAGCGGAGTCGGCGTACCGAAGCGTACTAAGGGTTTCGTCATAGTTGATATCAGCAGGACTGATTGCTGCTATCATTGCAGTCATACTGTTACCACCCAACGAGTCCTTCAACAGCCATGTCAATACAGAATCTCGATACGGTACTTGTGAAGCAGCGCCCTTCTTCTTTTTGCCAGTGGAGAGGTCGGCCAGAGCAGCAATCACACGACCAAGCGTCGACAGTGATCTGTTGATCTCGGCACCTTCTTTGAGACGCGCTCCGGTGGCTCCAGTGGACGTTGCTCGTTCGGAACCAGCCAGATCGACCAGACTGATCTTTGCGACTTTCTCTGCCTCCATCTTCGTTTCGGCATCGTGTTTCTTCTGGGTGAGCATCAGGGTGAAGACGGCGTGACTTCGACTGGACGTCGCGTTCATGTTGGTTGCAGCGACCGTTCGGGCCTTGTTGCCCTCATCCATGAGATTCTCAACCTCTTCAAAGCTGCCAACCACGAGTTTCGCAAGATCTTCGACGTAAGGACCCGTAGAAGGATGCTCTCGAACTTTCAGGTTCCCCTTTGTGCCCGGATTTAACAGATCCTTGACTCTCTCATTGTAGATTTCCAGGTACGACACCTCAACGGTAAATCGGGTACCCGGATCGGTCGCTTGTACTTGTTTTATCCTCTCGAACATGTCCTGGCAAATCTTAGGGATGATACCGTGCTCTTTCCCATAACCCATCATCGAGTAGGACTTTCCGGACCCGGTCTGACCGTATGCGAAAATGCAGTTGTTGTAGCCCGTGAAGGCATTGTCCAGCAGAGGCTTGCCCAGATCCTCGTGGAGATGGTCTTGTCCGGCATAGTGCGAGTCGTCCTTGCTGAAGGACCAGTACGATCGATCGAAAGCGAAGACCTTCTGGGCCTGGTCCTTGGCACTTTTCGCGGAAGGGGCATCCGCAGGTGGTGTGAGAACGGTCTGGTTGCCTTTCATTTCCACGATACATTGTGCGCCTCGGTCGATTTCTGTTGGAACAATCGTTAGACTCGGGCCGTCCGACAGAGGAGCCAGCATTAGGACAATAGCACGCGAGGGCTGACGAGACTACTCACCTCTCCCGTTGAAGGGCCGCACCCTCACCACCACCTTGATATTTCCACCGCCGCCGGCCATGATGAATGTGTGCCGCGTACGCGTGCGAGCCTCAGCAGAGGGCCCGCACGCAGTATCGAGGGTACAAGGGCAGATGCAAGTCGCTGGCGACGGGCTCGATTGCACGCGTGTGACCGTCGGTAGGTGTAGGAATACAGGTGCAGCAGCAGGTCGTAATATGGCCTTCTTGCTGCACGTCGGCTCCGAGTCTTAGTGCAAGTCTCTTTGCGGTCCCGACATATGATCCCGACTCCTGTCCGGAGTATCCAAGCTCATTCTACATTCAAAATCGAATTGGCTTGGATCATGGAAGATCGTGGAGGATCGTGGAGGATCGTGGAAGATGGCTGTCAGCAGACCAGAGGCGGTGGAGGTCGAGAGCAAAGGTTGAGTTGTCACGAAGCGATGCCAATATGTGACACGAGGTGGTTATAACAGATCGATCGGGACTCGAGCAACGAGGTGACGGGCCTTCGAGACGTCGGGAATCGCGAGGAATTTGGACGATTGAGGCCCGGGTTGATGGGCCTGACAAAGTCACACGGTGTGCTTGAACGGTGTGGAGGATTCCACTGCAGCAGCAGTGGTGGTCGCGGTGCTGCTGATGAGCAAGGGATGTATGATATGGGATGGAATGGGATGGGATGTTGTCGTAGGTCTGCGGTCCAGGTTGTGGTGGATGGTAGTCTATGCGAATCGTGGTCATCAAGGAGCGGTGCGTGCCAGAGGGGATCAAGAGACGCAAAAGGTTGTCGGGACAACTTTGTGAATGCAGATGGAGCCCAGAAAGAAAATGTCGGCATTGAGCCCGTGTCAACAAAGTCGCGGAGAAAATCCACACGCAGAGAGGGGACCTAGCCTCGAGCCTCTGCAGGTTGGGGACGCGACCGCGAATTTCCCACGCTCATTTGAGTTCGGGACGGCTAGGAGCGTTCGTCATAGGCTGGCAGCTGACGGGAGATTGCCTTCCAGCCCAGAGGTCGGTGATGCGTCGCAGCAGACCGGCACGCTCATGTGCTTTTGCTTGGGGGCGACTGGGGTGACTCTTCACGTGTGTCATTGGCCCGGCTGCCCGGCAAGAGTAGAGTCCCACCTGCCGACTTAAGCTTCCAAGGTTGTCTCAGCACCAAAACCTCCCGCACCCCACCGAGGAAGTCGTACTTACGTAAGGCTGAATGTCCACCCCACCAGCCTTCGTCTTCTCAGCCTTCTCAACTGTTGTTCCACATGCATGTCCTTTTGTGAAACCGTCCAGCCCAAGGAAACATGCGCTTTGACTGTTTTGATACTGGGCTTGTTGACCGACAATTCCCACCCTACTGCTTCCAACGAGGCGAAACCCGTCTTGAAATGGTACGATACGAACAAAAGTATTAAGTTCCCAATTTTGGGGTAAATGAGCCCGCAATGCCGTATAGGATGAACACGAGCCAGCTGTACAACATTGTCTATGATATATCTATGTACCATGTGCTAATGCGTTCTCTCGCAACCGCATACAACCTTTCATACCGAGCACAGCCTCAACGTGTGACTAACTCAGCTTCTTCGAACCGCAGGCCAACACGTTGGCAGTCTTGACCACGTTCTTGGCGGGGGTCACCGAAGAGCAGGACCGGTGTATCTTCCGCCAGAGGACGGTCAGGCCTGCAAGGCTGGGTAGAAGACCGGTGGATCAGGGAATCCCACAGCGGCAGTCTGCACGTGTTCATGTAGTCATTCTCGTAGAGTTGTTGTAATCTCTATGCAGTAGAATCTACTCGCCATGCCGATGGACATCCATCGAACCACGACTGCGCACACAAGTCGGACCCCCAGTAGACGCGAGTAAGCCAACCCGAAGGCAGCTCTCCAATCTTGTCATATCTAGCCTTTTCCAGTCGCTCTAGGTCCGTGCTGTAATCACACAAAGTCCGTCTATGAATGCTCTCCTGTCTTGTCTGTTCTTCATCCTCATTTTCTGTGTTGCAATGGTTCCTTCTTCTCAAAGGGAAACCCAGAACATCGACATCATGCCATCATGGCCAGATAAGACCAAAAGCAAAAGAGCATTTAGACCATCTCCGAAAGAATCTTGGCGCGATTGTCGTCGAGAGCCTTGACGAAGGTGTCGTACGGCGTCAGCGTGCCCAGCGCACGGCGCATGTGGGCGTTGACGATCTGCAGGCCGTAGACATAGCTGGCATTGACCCAGCCGAAACTGTATTCGCCCTTTGTCAGCAATCCTTATTCCACTCAAACACGGTTCCGGGATGGATAGTCAACTCACCCCTCCTTCGCAACCCCCTTGAAATCCAGTCCTTGGTTGCCATACTCCGCATCGACCCTGTGCGGGTCGATTGGCCTCGTCACATCGTACTTCTCGACCACAACGCCGTTGAAGTCCACAAACGCCTTGGTCATCATGAACAGCCACTTGTACGCTAGCCGCTCCGCCTCCTCCGTAAAGCTATAGCGGTAGAGGCCCGTCCACGCCAGGATCTGCTGCGGCGCCCACCCGTACGGGTAGTCCCATTGCCGGTTGGGCCGCTCGAGGCTTATCTCGCCGCGGCTCTTGAGCGTTCCGGACAGCAGGCCGCCGTACGCCTCGAACTTGGGCAGCGCCTTGGTGACCATAGCCGCCGCCTGCTTGGGCGAGGCGACGCCTGCCCAGAGCGCCCAGAAGGTCGTGCACGATTCGTAGCCTTGCTGTTCGCGCTTTGCAGTGTCATAGTCGAAATACATGCCCTCCTCCTCGTTCCACAGGAACTTGTCAATGGCCAGCTTACGGCGCTTGGACCGGCGGTCCCAGATGGCGGACGTCTCCACCTGCCCGGGCTTGAGCGGTCCCACACAGTACTCAGCGGGGATTTCCAGTTTGTCCCCAAAGATGTTGCGGATGGTCCGTGCGATATCCGTTTCGTATTTGTATAGCAGCGAGTTCAGATCAATAGTCGCAAGATTCGCGCAGACCTTCTCCAAGCGGTAACTGGTGTCGTGACCAGATTCACGCACAGATCGATCGTGCATGAAGTACTCATCCAGCTCTGGCTCGATGATCTCGCGGTGGTTGTAGGCGCGGACGAATTCCTTGAACTCCATGTTGTGCTTCTTACAGTATGGATCAAGGACATGGACGAAGTGAGAGGGCTCTGTCTCGGGCGGGACGCCGAGACCGACTGGTCGATATCGGGACAATCCTGTGACAGGATCAAGACGAGGCTCGGAAACCCAGACGCTGTGGTATTCCTTGATGGCTGCGAGGATAGCCGTTCGCAGGAACTCCAGTGCGCCAGGCTCATTCCGGATCTTTTCGTAGACACGTAGAGCCATGTCTGTGAGGAAGGGAGGCTGGGACCGACCCAGGTAATACGATCTGGTGGCGTTTAGTATCTTGCCATAGTGCTTGATGCAGAAGCAGAAGTTCAGAACCATGGACTTGGCCAGGTGGACCTTGTTGTCGACCAGAAGACCCAGGGACTCCATGTAGCTGTCCCAGCCGTAGAACTCATTGAAACGCCCACCGGGGACGACGAAGGGGAGACCTCGCAAGGTTTCTTCACCCGTCTTCGGATCGATAATTTTCTCCATCTCAATGGCGAGCAGGCCGGGAGCATCATTCAGATCACGGATCAGCTCTGGGGTGATCTTGTCAGAGGTAGGCAGCGAACAGACGTCCAACCTAAGGTTTGGGAAGTCCTTGGCGACCTTATTGTAGAATTTCAACTGCTCAGGCTCGGCCTCGGGGACGTAGATGCGTGGCCGAGGGTCATCGGTCCAGTCCTTTGGATCCCTGGCGCAAATCTCAATGGTGGAGGCATCAATTCGTCGCGTCAGACCCTCCCAGAAGTGGTCGCGGATCAGACGGGAAAGTCTGTTAACAGGATTCTCGTTGAGACGTGCTTCGTCCAGGATGACCTGCTTGCGGCCGAACTCCTTGGCCAGTGAAAGCTCCTGCAGCAGGTTGGACAGCATGTAGGTGCCTCGGATGTCGAATCTGTGGTGGCCGTCGGACGCGGCTGTACGGAGAGAGAGCACCTGCAGGAGGTCAGCTTCTGCTCCTCTCAACAGACTTTTGAGATACCGGTAGGAGTTACCTTGGGGCCATTATCCTCAATGGTGATCTGCATGTTCCCATCTGTGTCCTCCTGCTTGGAGAGACTCTCGAGGGTAGGGTCGACCTGGATGAGGAAACGTCGGTTTGTCTGGAGGGTGGTCTCGTCTGTGTTGATTGGCCGGGTCAGCAGCTGTCGTGGACAGTGGAATAGGACGGGATGGCAGAGCAAGACATACCATGGCTACCTCGCCGGAAGGGCTCCTTCAGGCCCAGTCTCTCCATCTGCTGCAGGAGACTATTCTGGGAGAAGGTGCGAGTCCTAGCGCTGGCCTTGGTGCCCTTGTGGCGAGACTCAGTGTAGTATGTTTTGGCATCGTCGAACACATTATAGTCGTCGATGGAGTCGGCCCGGTTTGAAGTACCGGGCCCCTTCTTGGGGGCATCTGTCTGGGAATCCATGGAGCCGCAGCGCCCGGCTCGAGTAGACGTTGAGAAAGAACAGGTCCGAGGTTTGGTGGTGAGGTCGACAGTGTCCGGAGCGGTGCGTCGGCTACTTATTCAAGGGTACCGAAAGGCCGGGCGAGGGGTTTGCGAGCAGGGCAAATTGTGCAAATAATGATAAATACCAAGGTCGTGTGACAGTAGGTAAGGTTGGAATAGGGATGATGACAGAGGGTGGTGGTCGTCGTACAGGTAGATAGGTATGATGTGCTGTGGACTCGATTCAGGTTAGCGGCTGGCCAATGGTGCCGGTAGTAGGGATGCTGGTTGATAGTAGCGGTCAGGGCCGAACAGAGTGGCTTGGTGTCAGCAAGGATGGTGGTTGTATACCTAGGCACCTCTCAGGAGCAAAGCAACAATGGATCCTCGCTACCTCGATGAAAGAGCATGAAAAGCACGACCAAGGCACTGGACCACTACCAAGTTTTCCGCGTACAAATCGGAAAAGAGCACGGAAAAGGAAGGGGTGGGGAAAACATCAGAAAGTCTGGATTTCAGGGTCCAAGCACACTTACCTGGTGCCGAAGTGAAACTAGCAATGCACTCCCAAGGCTCCCACCACACACACAACCTGATGAAGCTCACACCCCTTCGCTCGGATCTAAATGCAGTTTTGATGCAGGTGATGAAGTGACCAACACACGGGATTGGACACCAAATTTTCGTTGTGCTTGATGGAATGTGGTTGCACCAGAAGATTATTGGGAAGAATTGTAAGGACGAGTAGAAGGGTTGGTCTCACAGCAGATGCGATCGATCTAAGAGTTGTCGCAACCTCAAGATCAACCGGTGCAGAGCTAGCTTCCATTAAAAAATAAAAAAAAATAAAAGGGACCGTGACGACCGGGCCAGGCCCACCCACATCGCGAGAACGCCCTCTTATTGGGTTCGAGAGCCGCAAACCCCCAGCTTCAAGGTTCGTCACCAAACGCCAACTTATCGCCCGAAATCCACTGTGACGTTCTAGAAGTGACGTTCTAGAAGTGATATTTTAGAAGTAATATTCTAGAAGTGACGTACCTCTTCCATGGCTCATTCGAAAAGAATGGGACGAGACTTCTTCAACAAAATTATCACCGAATTTCATAAATCTGGGTCTGGATCTGATTTCACAGCACCCTCCAAAGTTTACAGAGGCAAAGGGACGGGGGTGGGGGCAGTAGCTGCGAATCCGCCGACAAGTGCCAAGAAGACCTTTACAATGCCCAGTATATTAGGTTTCCTGCTATATATATACATGTAGATTATACCACTTATCTTTAACTCCTGATAGTCCATCACCAACTCAATTTCATCAACGCAGGACTCAGCACGAGCGGCAGCAGCAAGTGACACGTGATCAACACCACGAGCGGGAAGATGCTCGAAAAATGTCTGATTTGCCAATTGTACGGCGCAAACACGTCCAGGTAGACCATCGCCGCGATGCTGAGGCCACAGAGAAAGAACGTGCCCTTGAACTTCTTCAGAATCCGGATGACCTCCTTGCCGAAGACCACATCCTCGAGCTCCTTGGAAGTCGCGCCCCAGCTCATGTCGATCTCGAAGAAATGGCACAGGATCGACTGCGACAGGTGCAGCGACACGCCGCCGATATTCTCATGTCTGAGATGGTCGAAACCATGAGCTTACCCCTTCTCAAAGAACGAATTCGTCACGTTCATCACCCCGGACCTGAACTGGATAACCGCAACCTCCGGAGATTGATCCATCTCGCTCTTGCGTCACATGGGTGTCCACAGTCATCGCGCAGCGAACGTTCATCTTCAGAACCGCATCAAACAGGTCATCCCTGATTTCGCACAATTGCGGTGGGCAGCATGCGTAGTCGCCCCGGGCCCGCTTCAACACTATCCCCTGCCAGGTTTCCGATGCGGTCAACAGTGACTTTTTCGCCGCTTGCTGGTATGGGTAGTTGACCATAATGTTGCTGCGAATCGACTTGAGAGGGTCTGCTGACCCTCGCCGCACTGGTAAAGCCGCGTCCGAGCTCGCGATCCTATAGTCTCTGTCATTGGAAGGTGCTGTGCCCACATGCGGCTGGGAGCGAGAGCGGAATTTAATAGTAGGCCCGTGATTCATCAGCGACGCTAATGGCACCGTGCTGCGACCTTGTGGGACACCACGCGAGACTGAAGAAGGATTTCTCTTCTCTGTTGTCCGTCCGTCGAATACGTGTTTTGTGCCGCCCGAGATCGAGCTGTGTGGTTCAGAAATTGTGGCTAGGCTGGATGGAGACGCTTGACGAGGACCGAAGGGTGGAGGGACCGGCTGGATAGGCGCGGAATGTGAGTTACCAATGCCGTGATCTGGTGTTTGTTGGAATGGTATAGATTGCTCGCTCATCAAGCCATCATAAGATGATCTCACGGTGGCTCTCGACGCTCGGCGAGGCATTGGGTGTCGTGGATTTAGCTGGGCAGAGGGCAAATTGTTTCGGGCCTCGGTCCTGTTGCTGGGTTCGTCGATAAGGTGAGCCGCTGAGACCACGCCTTTAGCCCTGTTGGGTGCGTGACGTGAAGGAAATTGTGATGGAGTTGGGGGAACAGAGGGCTTGGGATCCATGTTTTTATCGCCGAGACCACGCCCTTTTGTCAGCATTGGAGTATTAGTGTCATGGTCTCGTGGGGAGCGACCCATCATGGTGTGCGCGGCTTGTGTCTGCCCTTCGGCTGCGGTCGAAAAAGGGTTTGGAACGGCGTCCAAGGTTGATGGATCAACTCTGCGTCGTTTCTCACGACGGTGAGATCGTTGCGGCGCCCTTGGAGGCTCTGCCCGGGGAGTTGGTGGTATCGACATATGTAGCGGACGCTCGTCAGGCGATGTAGACACAGGCGCTTGCGCACAACCGTCGTCTACCCTCGCTTTCCCCTCTATAGCCTTCAGTTCGTTAGACAATTCTGCGGGGGGAAGATATTGCTATCTATGCGTCGATAAAATCGAGAATACCCGACTCGTTCTCGTTGTGTTGACGTCTGTGTTGATGGCACACCAGGGTTTTTCGATGCAGATGTTTGTGAACTAGTCATTCGGAAGATATGAAGTGAAGAGCTTTGTCCTCAACGTGCCATTTTTAAAGAAGTGAGAAAAACCTGGAGCGGGACAAGCACGAATCTTAAGGTCTGGGTGCTTCTGAACTGGAGGTAGCGTCTGGTTCGGGAGGGGGTGACTCGTTAGTTCCATGCCCATGCGAGTCTTTGCTCTCTACCTAAAAGTGCTGCCTGTCGTCGACCCATTGGACCTGATGTAAAACCAAAGTACAGCCCGGGAAACCTCGCATGTGTTCCTTGTAACACCTTGTATTAATAGCAGTGCGAAGAGCAATCGAGTATGAAGCTCAACTTGTGGCTTGCCTCCCATTGCGCTCCCGAGGTCTTGGACAGATCACTACTTCATCAAGACGGCGTCTTCAACCTATGGCAAATAATTGGAAGCAGAAACCTCAGAAGACATGGCGGAGGCAATTCTGATTTGAAGTCAGCACCGTCGAACCCATAGACTTGGACCTAGCAATCACATCGCTGTCCCCACCTGAAGAAGAATAGAAACAGCTAAACATCACGGAAGGAAAGAAACGGAACGTGAGAGACGCCCAATATTCACATGCCCTTGAACGCTCGTGGGCAAATGCCCCCGGCTTCGCGGGCGAGTACGGGTGCGGAGGAGGAAGAACTTCGAACTGGGATGGGACAAGAGGTGTCTCCGGTGCCGCAGAGGTCGATGGCCGGGATACTCGCTCTTCTAGTTCTTGGATTCCTTGCGCGAGGGACCGTTGAATACTGGAGGGCTAAGACGTAGACGTAGAGTTAGACGTGGATGATCTTAGCCATGACGGTTCACTCCGTCCACGTTGACGGTTGATCCGGATGGGGTATACGGAGTACCTCCCTGAGGCTCGCGTATACCTGACCAAAACATAGATGATCCAATTGGTGACCATTAAGTAGGTAACTCTCGTTTGTGTTCCAGTGGATACCCCTACTTGGTAAATATGGATTCGCAAATCCCCGAACACACTTTTTTTTCCTTTCAGAATCCCGTTTCTAAGGTTTATCAATTTTGAAGCGATCTGAACAATCAAGATAGGATTAGAAAGCTATTACGATTTTTACGTTGAATCTAAAAAAAAAAAAATCCTTTACTAGAAGCCTGGAAGCTAGGAAATTTAGGTTCAAAGTTTGATATGGAAACTGATTTCTACTAACTTCTAAACCCTTGCTGGGGGTCGTATTTGGGCTTCAGAACTCCAAATCCTATTCTCAAGATCGAACTTTCGGATTCCATCTCAAAGTCTCTAGATGTCCACCGAAATGGCACTGGATACCAGCGGAACAAAAGTCTCGGAACCGCGCAATGCTGTCTTGCTCTTCCCCAGTATTTATAGGACAGTTGTGAGAGGTTGCCAGCTAATTTTCCGTTAGACTTAAGCCTGTGAATAGTGTTTATTATATAAGGTTTCCTGGAGCAATATTGTGAGAATCAATTCTACGATATTAGCCGGTCCTGCAGATAGTGTGTTAACAAGATCACTCTTGCATGGACTGCAGATGCACAAGACCGAGCGAGGAAGGCTAAGAACATAACCCAAATTCCAGGCATTTGAGCATGGCATTTGTAGCAGTGTAATAACTAAAATAGCTTAATAAGTATGGACTTGTTGGGTCTGGCAATGCCCTTCTATCTGGGCTGCGCTACAGGGAAGGCAACCTGGGCGGAAGAAACTCTCATCAGGGTGCGAAAATTGCATGCGCTCGCACACTCTGGGTAGCATGATTACGCATTACACAACTTGATACAATGCCGAATACAGCATTATCAACATCAACATGAATGCAAAAGAGCAGGAGAACACTCTCAAGACTCCGAACCATGATGGACAAGCCAACCATCATACTGGGGTCAGTACAAATGTCGAATATTCCAATATCACTTGCGTGGGAGGTTACCGTGGTTAGGTTCGAACTCGATGAATGCCAATCTTGTCAAGCCTGGTTGTGGGCTTTGATATTGGCCATGGCGTATTTGCGATATCCTAGACACAGACAGTACCCTGGTTAGCAAAGAACTACCAAATGAAAGTGTCAGAAGTAGCAGAGTAGCAATGTAGTTCATACATCCAAGGAAGAATTTTCCGCTCACAGCACGTCTTAAATAGGCTTGACGACGGCTAGCGTGGAAACTGCGAAGTTGTGGTGGAAATTGAATCATGACAATGTAGAAGATGGCAGTGGGAGAGCAAATGGTACATACCTTGCGTATTAAGCAGACGATGACGATGGAAATATAGGCTGGTAGGACACATGCTGTTGGGCTGATGGATGGTTGAGAGACAGGTGGGAAGGAAGGCTTGACAATGAAAATTTAAAATGGGCGGGAGGTTAAGTACTCGGGGCTGGAGGTGCACGGACCAGGTGCGAGGCCTACTGGCCGCCTTCTAATTATAGTTAGTAGGGTGGCAGAATCGCTCGATTAGGTTAGAGCGTTGTGTGTTTTCTCACTTTTTTTGACAGATACTTCGCCTGCCCTTTTCAAGCGCGACGTCTTGTTCCTCATCGCACGATCTCGGAATTTACCCAATGCTATGCCAGCAAAATCAGTCAGAGATCGGGCTGCAACAATAGCCGCATCTAAAAAAAAAGCCAGGACCAGTCGGTCCGAAGGGTTCTGGCGGTCCTGAACGTTGAGGGCTGGGATTATGTGTACTCTTGTACCGGAATACAAGATGTGTGCCATGGCACAAAGGAGGTGAGAGTGAACAGGAACCAGAGTCATACAAGACAGTGTCACCTGTGTGACCTGCCAAGCCTGTATCTTGTCTTGTGGAAGGCATTAGATGCGCGTGTTCGTGAACTGTGAGGATATTTTGACGTTGCCAAGAACGCAGCCGGCGCAAGGGGGCATCGACAGGGATTATGCATGGGGTCCAATCGGTTCACGGGCGGCAGTGCTCCTACGGAGATCCCTTTCAGATGGATCTACTATGTACCCCGTACGGCTGGATTACATGTGCTTTACCTCTACACCCCTAAAGCTGTAGCTCCTTTCTCACTTACGAACACTTTCTCATTCTTTGCCTTACGGTCATTCTTTGTGTGTGTACTCTCTAGTTCCTTGTGTATTGTATTTCTCTCCGTTGTCCTATCAACCCCTCCGCCGGTTTCAACATGGCGGTCTTTGTGGACTTGGACGACGATGACGTCGATCTTCCTCAGCAAGGTCTTAATGCCATGAAGCCAGTTTGGAACAGCACCGCACCCTCAGAACCCTCGAAACCCTCGACAGCGGATGCCGCGAGAGACGACCGGAATGGACACGACCATGGTATCTCTTCCGACACCACCCATCGCGAGGAGGCGGCTCACGAGCCAGCTGTCCAAGAGCCTCTAACCTCGATGGCAGTGGCTTTGGGATGCTATCCGTAGGCGAGCACCAACACCTTTGACCCTTCGTCTGGTCGTTTTTTCCCAACACCCACCCTCCTCCCGGGTCTCGGACCCGGGCGAGAGGCACACTGACCAAAACACCAGTGTTGTCACGGCTTTGGCCTCCCAGCTCGATCTGAACGATCTCGACAGCCTGTCCCGCACCTGTCTGGGCGTCCACAACTCTCTCCTACAGAACCGCTCGATCCTCCTCAGATCGACACTCCACTGTTCCAACGAAGACTTGCCCGTCGACCCCGAATCTACCCTACGGTACCGAGCCAGGGCGGGCAACTGGTACTACATGGAAGACACTTCGCGGAGTGCTTCCTACAATGGCAAGGCCGGGAGCTGTGCGCGCGACTTGGTGTCCGAGTGTCGCAAATGCGGCACCGTCGTATGCAGGGTGAGATCTAATCCATAAACCATTGTCCGGTCCGAGCATGACTAATACGCGCTCTACTGTACTGGCAGAACTGTGCGATAAAACCGCCAGCCCCTGCCGTCCTCCGTGACAGACACCGCCGTCTCTGCCTCCCCTGCCAGAAATCTCCCATCGGATGCCTAGCAAAACCAACCCAGAGCGCCGACATCCCGCTCACCTCTCACACAATGCAGCGAACGGTATGCACATGTGCGATGGATGTGGGTGTCTGGCTCTGCCAGCCCTGCGGTCGCGGCATCAGGGGCTCAGACTCCGAATATCGCGGGTATGTTTTTTCCCAAACCCCGACCCCAGACTGCAAAGATCAGATAAAGGTCATGGGATCCACACCGCCCACTGACACGGAATATCCACTCCCCACAGCATCTGGAAATGGCGAAACCAGTACGGCGAGGTCCTCGGCGGCCTGGGCACCGGTATCGGGGACGCCGATCGCGGCGTTGAGTGCGCCAGGGGCAAGGACTGTCTGAGCGGGAAGTTCATGGAGCACGAGACGGACTGCGATGCCGATGACGCTCGCGAGGCGGAGGATCTTGCTGCGGGACACTCGTTCGGGGATACGCTGAGTTTGTACAGCGGGTCGCATTCGTGGTCTAGTAGTCACAGCAGTCTGCATGGGAGCACTGGCTCGACGTCTGGCGGGCTTCTCGATCCTGGTCTAGGCTCAGGGACCTCGCGGACGCCCTCGCCCACAGTCGGTCCGGGTTATGCCAGACATGAGGTGGAGGGTATTGGAAATAAAATAAAGACGGTTAAGGTCTCCATGATTCGGGTCGGTGGCTGTGTGCCCGAGTGGAAGGATGAGAAGGCTGCGGGCCAGAGTCTACGAAGGGAAATCGGGGGCGAGGTCAGGAGTTGGTGTGGATGGTGTGACCGGGTGATTCCAGGCAAGATGGATTACGAGGCGGATGAGAAACATTGTGCTTCCACAGCTACACAAGCATCATAAGGACGGAGTATTACATGAGGACGGCGTTCAGAATTAACCTGCCTACTTAGTAGGTGACAGGTCTGGTTCGGTGGATACCTATCACGAGCCATGAGGGAGAATATAGTGGCATCGACGAAACCGGCAATGCATTGATTCCAGCAACGGCTCACAATTGGAGCTCAAGTCCTTTCCATTCGTCCTTCTGCTATATCAGACAGTATGTCGCTCACTCGCCCGACACCAGGCCAGCTACGGTCGAGGGCGATTACCCGTCGACCTCTACAGGTACCAGCTTTCCCAGAATATCACGCGCCTCCGCCCGAGGCCAACATCGCCAGGCGTTCCGTGCACCCAAGCCGGCTCTAAGTGACACCTCAACATGCCTACGCCCATCTTTCACAGCCTCTTCACACTTTCTCACTAGTAAGACAACGAGGGTCTCCTGCACAACACAGGCCTAGACGTCCTCTCCACCAAGAAGATGGCCTTAGCCGTCCATCATTCCGTCATGACTACCTCTGTCCCTACAATCAGCCCCTCACTCCGGCGGATTAATAGACAAGAACATTTCTGAAGATAACGACGAAAATGTCGTCTCTTTTTTGACCGAGTTGATCACACGAGTAAGAAGGCTGCACGCGCCCTATGGACAGAGAAACAGGACGGCTTGGATTCGAGCACCTTCATGGCGCCGTGCTGGTCCAAGACCAGGTCAACACGGAAGATGGTGAATTATGGGTTGAGGGTTGGCAGCTCAGACTCATGATTCCCTTCCTGGACAGCATCTACTCGCGTAGGGTCTTGGACGGTCTGCATGAGGTTTTTTCCCCTTGAGACTGAAGCAGCCAACTCCAACAAGTTCTCGGCCCGTCATGGTTGAAACAGGGGAGATAGTGCTCAAAATCAACCTATCTTAGGTAGTTCCTTAGGTACCTGGTCCTTAGGTACCTGGTCATTAAGGTATCTGGAAGGGACTGCAGTCAGCGGAAATTCGTGTCCATTGACGTCAACCAAAACAATAAGGTGGGTGGAGCAGTTTTGAAGATTGTCCTGACTGTTGCTTCGATATATATGGTGAGAACGGAGATTCACTCCCAGATGTTGCTACTAAGCCATGCCTTTCCTCAACGCCTGTCTAGTTTATCTGGCGTATACCTGTATGCCCAGTTGTAACAGTCTCCATGATGATACAGGTTGTATGGTAGGTTTGCACCCCCCTTCAACGACTACCCCGTCCTTGGCGAACGCATGCCATCCCAGACTTGTAGGCTGGACTTTCTCTGGACGAAGAGTACCCCTTTCCGATTCTTTCATGGTGAGGTACAACCATCAAGATCGCACTTGAATTTGTATTTCCAGAGGCCGCCGTGAGCGCCTCATATCTCCCCACGGTACAGCATCTCGGCCCTCTTCTGCCTCTCCTCCATCGCCTTCCTCTTCGAAGGTCCCCACCTCTTCTGTATCAACTCAATCTTCCTCCTCTCAAACTCGATCTTCTCTTTCGGCGCCTGGCAGCATGCCATGATAAAGCCCATAGGCAAATCAAACTTGGCACTCAAATTCCGCACCGTCCACTTATGCGGGTCCGCGCTCCTCAGCGCCCGCATCTCCTCGACCTCGGCCTTGGTGATCGGCTCGCGGTCTTGGTGGATGTCCTTCTCCTTGCTGAACCGCACGACGGGGAGCTGCTCGAGGGTCGCGGGCGTCGCGGCGGGGCCGAAGTGGCTCTCGAACAGCGACGCAAGGTTTGCGCGCCGGCGCGGGTCGTTCTTGGGCAGGAACTTGAAGGGGGTGTGATAGACGCTTGTGCTGGCGGAGGGCGGGTTGAAGACGATGGTGTCTTGCTCGAGGCGCGTGTCGGGCGTGAGGAAGGACGGGTGTGGGGGGATGTTGAGGGAGCGCTTGGTGCGTGCTGCGGTGGCTTTGGAGCGTATTTGGTGCTTGAGGGAGGTTCTTGTGCTGGTCAGGCAGCGCCGTGCTGCTGGCCGGAGGAGAGAGGCTGCTGTCGCTTCCATTTTGGATGTGCGTGCTGTCTGTTGTGTGATGAGGTGTGGTCTGCGGGGGAGGCAGCGACGACCTCGAGGGAGGTACGGGAGGAGCCAAGCGATTGAGATGGTTCGGATGGGAGAGCGGCTTGGATCTAATTGAGTCGTGTATACTGCAGGTGTTCCATCAAATCCGTCCCAATCGCATTGACTGTCGTCGCGGTGTTGAGGTTGAGGTCGTTGCACGAGGAAGGACGACTGCGGAAAAAAAGTTCATGACGGGAAGGAGCCGAGTGGGTGCTTTACCACAGTACTTTGGTAAGCAGAGAGTGGAGCCTCGTACCGAGCTCTGGCCAATGAACTGTCAGCACGCACACGGCCTTTGCCGACCTCTGCCCACCTGAACTCCCTAGCCTACCTTGGTATAATTTGAGGCTCAAGAAACAACCTTCACGGAGGTCAGTCCAAGTTCATGTGCTCTTCACACACCTGATCACATGGGCCTCGGTTCTTGCTACTGTCAGTGCCATTTGTCTTGTCTTGTTCATCTGTGGTGTATGTGAAGCCGTCTCATATATACTATCCTGTCCTACTACAGCTTTCCTTGCTTTCTTTCCGGACCTTGGCTGCCATCGTCAGCTCGGAACCATGTTTCTATCTCGAACCTCCATGCGTTTTGCTTTCCACCTCGCGAGTACCGGAAGATGGCCACATGTACTCTGTACGTCTCTAGATCTTGGAATCCGACGGCTTCCGGTCTCCAACCTCTTCCTTGGCCTGGTCTCTGAGGATCTTGCGTAGGATCTTCCCTGACTGTTTGGACGCATCAGCAACCTTGGTCTGACTACCGAACTCGGATGGATATTCACTTACCGGATTCTTGGGAATGGCATCGATGAAGACGACACCCCCTTGCAATCGCTTATACCGTGTCACTCTCCCAGCAATCCAATCCGCTATCTCCTTCTCTGTCACCTGCGCGCCAGGAGCCTTCATGATATAAGCTCTCGGATACTCTTCGCCGTCAATGGTGACACCGACTACGGCAGCGTCTGCAATGGCCGGATGATCCAGAAGGATGCCCTCCAGTTCAGCCGGTGCAACCTGGTTACCTTTCACCTTGATGAGCTCCTTTATTCTGTCCACGATGTGCCATATCCCCCCGGTCTTGTATTCTTCGATGAATGCAATATCTCCGGTCTTCAGCCATCGAGTCCCATCCTTGTCGATCGAAACGGTGTCCCTGGTGGCCTCGGGCTTGTTCCAGTACCCTCGCAGCAGGTTCGGTCCAGTCACCCACAGCTCGCCCGTCTTGTTCGCCTCCAGAATCTCCGTCGTTCCATCCAGCGCCATGATTCTGGCGGCGCAGTTCGGCATCAGCTCTCCTACTCCACCACTAGGCTTCAAGAGGTCGTCGTCCCAGGCCAAGCAGGTGCACGTCACTTCGGTCATTCCCCAGCCTTGGCTCAACACGATACCCCTATCTTTGAACAGGTTCTCCGCCTCTCGTGCGACCTCGGCTGCCAAAGGCGCAGCTCCCGATCCGATGACCTCCACGCTGCTCAGATCATATTTGCGAGCCGCCGGATGCTTCGCGAGGGCGACGACGATTGGGGGCACGCAGGTGAGAGTGGTAATGCGGTACTTCTCCACATGCTGGAGCATCTTGACGAAGTCAAACTTCGGCATGACATAAACCGGAACTCGCTGTTGTGGGTAATTGGCGATGTAGTATGTCTGGCCATACGCGTGATAAAGCGGAAGGAAGCCCAATCCTCGAGCTCTGGATGTCTTCGACTCGTAATCGCTGCCCAGCTTGGCCAGGTAGATTACCTGGGCGCAGTTCGCCACATAGGAATAGTGCGAGATCTCAACACCCTTCGGAACACCCGTCGTCCCGCTACTGTAGTTGAAGCAGCAGGTGGTGTTCTTCGGATCCGTGGTCTCGACCCAGTCCCACCTCTCCGCCTCCTCAACGTCGGCCTGGATCAGCTCAGTCCAGTGCTTCACACCTCGTTGTCGACCATTCTTGCCAGGTGCCGGCTTATTGGGACGAGGGTCCTTCTTGGCATCGAAAATATACACCCTGTCTTTCGGCAGGCCGGCCTCCTCCGCAGCCTGCAGAGCCACATCGAGACTCTCCTCCGCCGCGAGCAGGAATGACGCTCCGCTGTCGCGAAGCTGGTATGCGAGCTCACGGGCGACAAAAGTGGGATTCGCACCCGAAAAGATCCCGCCAGCCATGAGGACGCCAAGAAACGCTGAGGGAAAGTACACGTTGTTTCCCGAGAACATCAATACCCGCTCGCCGGGTTTCAGGCCGGCCTGCTGTAATCCCAGGCCAATGCGCTTGCTGAGCAGGCGATATTCCCCAAACGTAAGGAAATGTGTGTCTGGCCGGTCGGCGTCGATTATTGCCTTGCCATCCGCGCCCTCAAGGGCGCCCTTGGAAGAACCGAAGATCCATTGCTGGAGGGAGCAATCCGGGATGGGTATGGCCCAGCGAGACTTCACCACCATCTTCCGGGATTCCAGGCGGTCTCGAAGGAGGAAATCCACTAAATGATGCAGATCGCACAAGACGTGGCTAATATATATAGGTAACCAAACGGAAGGAAAGGGAACGCGGCACGAAGGGTGCCACAGAGACTTGGTGCCACGCCGGAGACAATATGTTCGAAAAGTTGTCCTCGACGACAATCGCGGGGACAGGATGGAGGTTGGAACGGATGCGACGCTCATATACTATGATCAAACAAGGCATCCCGAGGTAATTTGGTATCATCGGGCGTTGGCAGCGCATTGACCCCGGCCGCTTTTCCTTTTATCCCCATCCTTCACCGCACCAGAGATTGTGGGCGGGTGTGGCCCCCTCGACTCCTTGTCTGTCTTTCGCAGAGTTAACAGCCGCACTCCACTCTCCTCCTATACTCCCAGTGCCACGAAGAACTACGCACACCAGAGCAGGCGTGCTCCGCGTAACATTACCAGTCTATTGCTGCGATATAGAATTCGCCGTCACTTAGTGGTCCTGTCCTAGCCCGCCATACTCGGCTCAATTCTCCGTAAAACCAGGGAATGCGGGTGAAGGTCGGGCGTTCCCCGCGTGGGTTCCGAGGGCAGAGAATCCCCTCCTTCTCTGGCAACGTTAGCCGAGGTGCGGGGGAATATAGGATTTCGCGATGTGGGCAACCCCAGTATAAACGTAGGCAGTATTCGAGTTCTGTCAAGGGCGCCAGCTTTTTTTCCTGCCATACTACCGCAGTTACCGCTAAATTGAGCGGCTCAACTCGTGCGATGCACATTGATAATGCGTGAGGGTGTTGAAGGACGCCACGGAAAAGACGCCCTCGGCTGCTTGAAAATGTAACAGGTTGCTAACCTGGGCTTGCAGATGCTGGCGCACCCACGGACGACGTGAAGGGTGCAAGACCCTCACCTATCCTCACGTCAGCACCCAATTAGCTTGCAGTGCCTCAGGACTGGTCGCCTGCCTGGATGCCGGAGATGGTTGCCGGAGATCCTAATGCTCACTGCAGAAGCCTTGTAGGTTGCGCCTCGGTAGCAGGCGGTGATGATGGCTGGTGTCACAGAGGTAATATTGCTCGGAGAAAACATGCGCGACACGGCATCTCGTTCACTGTCTCTCGTTTCGTTGGTCTGCCCCCGAGCGAATCGTGGATCGGCTCGCTGATGCGACGTCGAGTATCATGCATGGGCACGACAGCAGGTCTTTCCTCGCCTTCTCCTCCAGGACCTGTGGCAGATTTACGCACTGCTGACAGAGCTAAGCTGGCAGAGCTAAGCTGCGAAACTCGGGGCATCTAGAAGTGTTTTCCAATCGTGCGCGTGCCGTGATTCGTGGGACAAGCTGGGACGCACTTCTTATTCCTCCGCTCCGAGGTTATTCCTTCGCTGCGCCTCCCAGTCGAGGCCGGGCGTCGTCTGAGACATGTTAGCTTGTCTTCCGAGCAGGTCCCAGATCTCGCTCATGGCTTAGTGAGCCGGGCACAGTATCGGAAGGAGGTCCGAGTCGCTTTAGCTGGCGAGGCATGGGGATACTATGGAGATTCTCTTCGATGCGATTCGTGTCCTCTGTCAAACACAGCCGATACTGTCCATGCAAGCGCCCATCGGCTTTGCTTTGGTGCGAGTCTAGAGCTACTTTCAGCTCCAAGCGGTTGCAACGCATGAACGATGGTCGTCATTTCTTTACTACTGTCGGGAACGAGCCATACAGGGCTCTCTCCGGAGACAAGGCTTTCCCGAATGAGCAACTCATTGGGCCTCGACGTCGTGTCTCTCGGTTTCCGCTAGTCACGGAGGAGAGAACTTCTTGAATCGGCAAGTCTTGTGCCGTCTCCTCCGCGTTCGGAGATGCCAACATAGGTAACTAGAGTCTTCGAGTGGTTGCGATGCTTGGTTGCACCATAGCAAACCTCACCTGCCGGCATCCCACTGCCTGATAAACCCATGCGGCCCTGAGTAACGAAGCTCTACCAAACTCAGCCCTATGGCGGAAGTGCTTGGAAATCGACTTCGATCCAGATCGACTGGACCCGAAAATGTCCGTAAGATATCGCCGGCGCCGGGGATAACGCCTATATAGCCGTCCCTATGATACATACACCTTCAGTGAAGCCTCGCACCAAGGAAAGATGGCTGGAAATCTGGACGACAGCAAGCGTAATAACGACCTGTTAGCCCATCACTATAAAATGAGGTCGTTTTCGTACATTTTGAAGGTCTCGAGATCTCGTCCACCATTCATCATCATAGCTTCCTGACTTTTCATTGGAATCAAATCCTGTACTGGGCTTCTCCTTGAACTAGCTTATACGAGCAACTACGCGATAATATCCACCATGTCTCCAAAGTATGCCAAAGATCAGCCTATGGGCTTTGTGAACCGCATCGAGAAGGTCGCCATCGTCGGTGTGAGTCTTTTCCTCTTAACCAGAAGTATTTCTTCCATCTAGCCCAAGTTCTTTTTGCTAACACGTATCCCCAGGCCGCCGGTCGTATCGGTAGTTACTTCACCAAGCACCTCCTCTCAACCGGCAAGCACGAGATCACAGCCCTCACGCGTGCTGGCAGCACCGCCAAGTTCCCCGACGGCGTCCGCCGGGTTGAGATCGACTATGATGACGAGTCCACCCTCGTCAGCGCCCTGAAAGGCCAGCAGTTCCTCGTGATCACCCTCACGCCGAGGCTCAAGGGAGACCCGGAGACGAAACTCATCAACGCGGCCGCCAAGGCCGGCGTACCCTACGTGATGCCCAACGCTTATGGGCCCGACCCGCTCAACGAGGCCATGACGACGCAGATCCGTATCGGCCAGGACTTCGTCGCCGCCAAGGCGGAGATCGAGAGGCTGGGTGTGAGCAGCTGGATCGTGCTGGGGTGCGGGTTCTGGTATGAGTGGAGCCTGGTCGGGCAGGGCGAGCACCGGTTCGGTTGTGGCATTGAGGGCCGCACGATGACGTTCTTTGATGACGGCGAGGAGAAGATTACCACGAGCACGTGGGACCAGTGCGGACGGGGGCTGGCGGGGCTGCTGAGCTTGAAGCTTTACCCTGAAGATGAGAGCGACAAGGAGCCGGCGGTTGACAGCTGGGCGAACAATGCGGTGTATATCGCCAGTTACAGGGTGAGCCAGAAGGACATGTTTGAGAGTGTGAAGAGGGTCACGGGCACGACGGACAGCGATTGGAAGATCGAGTATGTCAACAGCGAGAAGAGGTTCAAGGAGGGGTTGGAGAAGATGATGAAGGGGGATTTGAACGGGTTTTCCGAGCAGATGTACACGCGCATCTTCTACCCGACCGGCGAGGGAGATCACACGAGGCATGGCCTTGCGAATAAGGCTCTAGGCCTGCCTGAGGAGGATATCGATGAGTCTACCAAGGAGGGGCTGAGGCTGGACAAGCTGGGGCAGCTTGCTTACGCTTGAAATAGTGTAGTACATAACGTACGTGTCTCATATCAGATGGCCATCTGACTGTCTGAGGGACTACAGAGAGACGGTGTGGGAGTAACTTGGATACCGCATTGAGAACATTTGACGAGGCAACATGCAGCGTTTATTGGAAGCAGAGTACCCTCGACCTGAGAAGAAGCGCTCCTCCCACCATCTCGTAGGACCAAACAGTCACATCCGCTTTGCGAGAGTCCGACTAGCCGCTAAGGGTGTAATTCGAGTTACCCCCAGCACTCCCCCAGCCCTCCGTCGCCAGGACCTGGTAGTCGTACGTGCCCAAGTTCAGGCCCAGTTTCGCCCACGCGTCAAAATGGCACTGGGTGGTGATAGTGCCGCTGCCGGGCCGCTGGTCGCGGCGGTTCGATATATACTGGTTGAAGGTGGTGGTGCCCGCGATGGACGGCTGGTTGACCTGCTGGTGCTGCCAGATGTCGTAGGTGGATCCATCACAGGTCACCGTGCCCATCTGCGTGCCCTGCGCCGAGCCCTTGCCGTCGCTGGTGTACTCCTGGATGTAGTACTCGATCAGAGGGTTGCGCGTCCAGCCGTAGACGGAGACGAGCACGGTCCCGGACGTGTGAGTGGTGGCGCCGGAGAAGGTGATGTTCCTGCGCTGGGGTCAGCTACGTTCCACGGGACTTTTTTTTGCTGCGCCAGCCAGGTTTCGAGCGTTAACTTGCCTCGTGGTGCCAGTGGTCCATCCTTTGCCGACGACAAAGTCGCCCGCGCCGGAGAAGGAGACTGAGTAGCCGTTGCTCGTGGGGCTGAAGTTCACGTTGCCCCCAGTCACGTAGTTTTGGTTGTAATCCTGACGACGGGCGAGGTTGTCACCTCCCAGGTGGAAATCCGGGGCATCAGCTCTCGGGTCAGCAGCAGGAGCCGCGAGAGCGGCGGTGACCGCGGACACAGTGAGGGCGAGGCTTTTCAGGGCAACCATGATGGGCTGTTGGTATCACTGGTGATGTATGTGTACGTCTTGGCTTGTTGGTCCACAGTGTACCCAGGTGAGGCATACATCCACATCCACGGGCATCTGGGTCCTGGTCGGCGTTTATATCATCGGCCATAATCGACCAGTATTGACCCTCTCTGCCAATACCATGTATCTCTGTCAACCAATTCATATGGGTATTGTCCGTGAGCGAGTGTCGTCCTACCTACCCCAGACCGGCAGATCGTTCCTGGGGACAAGGACTTTGATATTCGGCGGAAAGGAGCCATCGCAGGCTCCGCGATTGATTGAAATACAGACATGTCGCATACTTGTCGTGGTTTCATTACGGTAGAATGTGCCGGCACGATGCTGACATTATGCATAAACTCGGAATTAATATCTGTTCGTTTAAGCATCGGGAAAGTGTCTGAACCAGAGTTGAGATATTGAGGGAGGGGGGCTGCTGATAACTTCAAACCCCCTTGATGGGTCTGTGATGGCCAAACTTGCTTATGGCGTAGTAGTGCAGGTGTGCCTCCCCCCTTTTTGTGCCGCATTGGCTGGGTCTGATCAATAATACAGGCGTTTGTGGCCTGTGAAGCGGCTCCACCACGGATTGACGTCGCCCCGGGGGTCTCTGTCAACGGATGTCACATTGACTGCACATCAACAACCGGCATGATACAACCACATCTTGCAGGAAATACCCTCCTCCCGTGATCAAAACTCATACACGGCCGGGTATTTTATCCAAATTTAACGCGTTGCTACCCATTTATCCCCCCCCCTTTTCCCCGAGCCCAGCATGGCGCCCCCAACTCCCAGCATCCTAACCCTCAAACAAAACTTCCTCAACGCGCAGACGCGTCTCCTCTCACAGCCACTGCAACCCAGCCGGGCCTGGCGGCGGTCCAACGAAGCCGCTGACAATGGTGAAAACAACCAGAGGGTCTCCGAAAAGGCCGTCGACGACGCGCTGTTCCGCCTCAACCATACTCTCCAGCAGCATGCGAAGCGCGTCTACCCGCCGCAGGCGACGCGCCATGTCGTCGAGCAGATCGACCAGCTGTACCTGGCGACGGGCGAGCGGCGCGTCGGTGAGGCCGGCGACGGGGATGACGAGGATGCGTGGAGGCTAGTGGGAGCTGACTACGGTGAGTCGCATACGCGACCACTCGCACTTCCCACCAGCACGAGATGGGGATGAGTGAGTGAGGCATCCATCGCAGACGCAGAAGTTCTAACATTTACGCTCAAGTGAACCCGAGCATCATCTCCTCCCTTCCCCCAGCCTGGGAGTCTGAACGGGAAGCCACAGCCCAACCCCTCGAGGCGAAGCGCTACGCCGAGCTCGTTGAGCGGCTGCAGGAACTGTCTGCGCGCAAGGAGGGGGCCGAGACGCGCGTCAAGCGGCTACGCAAGATCAAGTCCATGCTGGAGCCGTTCAACATCGATGAGAATGCCGACTCCACCGCCGCTGGTGAGGGATCGTCTTTCGCGGGCGCGAACGGCGTGCAGGAGAACCTGGTCACGCGCGACGGCGAGTTAGAGAAGGAGCTTGAGCGCATGCGGATGCTGCTCGTGCGCGTGGGGGATAAGGTTGCAAGGCTGAAAGAGCGGGAGGGGTCAGAGGATGACTTGTTTGGCGATGGGGATGGGGATGCGATGGCCGTGGATGATGTGGAGGTGGAGGAGAGGAGGAAGGTTGAGGCGTTATTGGAGAGGATGCGATGAGGATGTCAGGGCATGGCGAAGAGGACGGCAACAGCAGGGCCATGTGGGGTGCTCGATTGCTGTAAAAATCTGACGAACTCTTTGATCAGTCCTCTGTTTGATGAAGTCGTTTGCCAGATGCCTCCGATCTAAGGACCGCATTATACGGCAAGAATAATTCTCGCCGAAAAGACTTCGCCCTCCGCCCCCCGAGGAGATCTTAAGACAGAAGTGCCCATATGGCCGACAAGCCCGACCCAGCTCCATGAGCAACTTCGCGATGTGCCAATTGCAGGATCATCTGACAGTATACCCGATTAAACATATCAGAAGCAGCCATGTTCTCTGTACATCATACCCAATTCTCGGGACATAGTCGACCCAGACCCAGACGCCCAAACGCCCAGACTTTCGTCCTGTTCGGCTTTCTACCTACCGAGCTTCGCCTTGTCACTTGAAATTACCTTATGACTGGACCTTGAATACATACCCTCGAACTTGCCTCGACGCACAGTGAGTATGTGGACAGAGATCTCGGGTATCTCCCCCAGGTCTCTAGGCGTTGTGAGTCGCTGAGCCCCCTGATCATTCATATTTTCGCGTCAGCCAACCACCAGCTCGCGGCTGTCAGACGCGAATCAAGTTAGATATTCCGGGAATATTAGGCTAGGGTCTCAATAACCTTTCGCGAGAAACCCGTCCAGATCGGCTGGGACACTGCATTCCTGGACTGGATTGGGACCCTCATGTCTGTCTCGATGATCACCCCACGGGCTCGTGGCGCCCTTGTCCATCTCGACTCACCCTTTTCCGGGCTTTTGTACGTTGCGATTGGCGCAACAACGGCGAGGACCCAGCTGATGTCCTCGGGGCACAGATCTTTTGAGCTTGCCTGCCAGCCTAGTTCATAGATGAGCGTTGGGCTTTTGAGTATTCTGGTATGTGCCGCAGCGGCACCGAATTACGACTGCTGCTTGACGATGGGATTCGTAGACAGGACCAGGACGCCCCCCCTGGACCGAGTGGCCGTTCAGGAACCCTTAGAACTCTCATACCTAGGTGCCTATAACCACAGGTGACAAACTCGTAGTTTTCCAAAGCCGAACGTCAGAATCACCGGAATCCAGTAGCAAATGATTCCCGTCTCCTTAGGAATGTCATTGTTGCCCAACATCCCGTTGGTCTTGCTCGAGAGCTTGGTCAGGTCGACCGCAACGCGGCACACATCATAACATCGAGAGTTGTCTCATCATCGGTATTCTTCTCTTGGCTGTTGATGAAAGTCGCCTCGGTTGCATACTTTGACGTTGTTCTCGCGATGGGGAAAAGTTCTGCGATAGCGAAGGTTCGGTATACCTGTGCCCCAAGAGATGCTATTGTCAGGTAAATATATGGCTTTTAGTGCATATGAATGCGGAAAAATCTGTGTTCGACCCGCCGCCGAAAGAGTTACAATCCGAGGCAAGCAAGACTTCTTGCTTGGATTGCAACAAAATATGTATACTTAGACCCAGCAGGCTGAAAAGAATCACCCCAAACAAGGATTTCGTGGTACTTTCCTTGGATTGAATAGTATTAAATGCGGCCCGGTGATTTGATGTGCGAGATCACGGCCCGAAAGCCATTCGCACGGCCCCGGCCCCGGCTCCGGCCCCAGCCCCAGCCC